>CAVNYN010239537.1:0-40728 GCA_963692815.1 Nyctanthes arbor-tristis | reverse complement strand
CTTCATCGAGAAGGACATTGCTAGGCTTTAAATCACAATGAACAATTGTGAATGTATGGCCATGATGCAGATATTCCAAAGCTAATGCAACATCAATCGCTATATTTAATCTTTTTAGTATGTCCAAAAAATAGTTGTGTGAGTATAACCATTTCTCGAGGCTCCCATTCGGCATGTTCTCAAGTATGAGGGCTTTGAATTCTTCATTGCTGCAACATCCAATGACTCTCACTAAGTTCCTATGCCTAATGGAACTCAGTACTTGACTTTCTGTAGCAAAGCTTTTGGTTGCTCTTGCTTCTTCTGTCTGTAAGTTAAAAACTTTCACTGCAACATTTAACCCATCCGAAAGGGCAGCTCCATACACTGAACCAAAACTTCCACTTCCAAGGATGTTGCTTTCACTGAAGGCATTTGTTGCTTCTTGAAGCTCTCGAAAAGAAATCCTTCTGAACTCAAGAAGCAGGGGAATATGAGTAGGCGGTGCAAGAGTATTTGATTGTCGTCTTCTTACAATCAGAAGTATCAGGATGACCACAAGGATCACCAGAAGGAATGGGGGAAGAATATATTTCGTCAGGGAGATTTCAGCCTTCGATCTTGATCTTTCATGTCCACAATGTGGAAATTGTCGCCGAGTTTCACTGCAGAGAGCATAGTTCTGGGCAAATGATTGAGCACTGAAGTTTGCAAATTGTCCACCATCAGGAATTTCTCCCTCCAAACTGTTGTGAGACACGTCAAGATATTGTAGATATTTGAGTGTCCCTAATGACTTTGGAATCAATCCAGAAAAATTATTATAAGACAGGTACAGGGATTCCAAGCTTCTTATCTTTCCTAGAGATTCAGGAATGGGTCCTTGAAATTTATTATGAGCAAAAGATAGAAAAACCAACGACTGCATGCCATCAATGGAACTTGGGATATCACCTGAGAATTGATTCTGTGATAGGTCTAGTTTGTTGATAACCACCAGATTTTTTATGTCCGATGGTAGGGAGCCTATTAAACTGTTCGAGGACAAGTTTAGTTCCAGGAGATCATTAAGTTTCCACAGGTTTGAAGGTACAGCAGACACCAACTTGTTGGAGTCTAGGTAAAGTCTTCTGAATGATTTTTGATCGCCCAAGCATCTGGGAATTGACCCATAGAGTGAATTGTTACTTAGGTACAAGTCACCCAAATTGCTTAAATGGCAAATCTCAGCAGGGATATATCCTTCAAGATGGTTGTGTTCAAGATATACACGTTGAAGATTTCCTAATTTTCCTAGTGATATTGGGATGGATCCTGTCAACTGATTGTTATCTAAAAATAAATCTTCCAAGCTGCTCAAGTTTCCAGATCGGAAGAGGAATAGGACCCTTAATATAGCATCCAAATGCTTTGAATCCCGGAAAAGAGGTGGAGGAATTCCCAATTGATGCTGGGAGTATGCCATTTAGCTGATTCAAAGATACTTCAATATACTCCAAATATCGGCAATTTGTTCAAGAAATGAAAACTCTCAATTCCCTACCTGAAGCATCTCCGGTCAAGTTATTTTCTCCAAGATAGAGGCGACGTAAAAGTCTTAGATTTCCTAAGTTGGGAATTGTGCCAGTGAAAGAGTTTGTGACCGTTTCCAAGATGGTAAGTTTAGACGCATTGCTGATGGAGCTTGGGATTACTCCGGTGAGCCTGTTCTCTCAGAGATAAAGCTCTTCAAGATTTGGAAGTGAAAGCCCCGTGGTTGAAGGAAGATGGCCTGAAAACTGATTGCCTCCAAGGTCCATCATCTTCATTGTAGATATATTGAACATGGCAAAAGGGATGGTGCCAGAAAAGCTGTTGTAATTGGCATTAAGTGTCACAAGGTCGAGATGACCAAGCTCATGGGGCAATTTACCTGCTTGCTTCCACAAAAAGTTGTATTGTTTAACCCACCAGCATTGTTCCAAGGTTTTTCTTAGATGTACATAAATTTCTCTCAATTAAGCTTGGGATTTGTCATGCTTCTCAATTTTTTTCTGAACTTACAATTAAAAGGGTTGACAATTATGTAACTATCTAAGTGATCATGTGTTTTTACTTATATCGTTTTCCTTCCCGTGCATCGCACGGGTAATACAACTAGTTTAGTTCTATAAATAGATGACAAGAAATGTCTACTCATATTTGTAATATATGCAGCAGTACAACAAAGTCAAATAAATGGAGAATTTAGAGATCCTATACTTGTGTCTAGCTAACGTTGTGAATATTGATGTTTGTCAAACTTATTCAGTTATCATACCCAATTAAATCAATGAACCACTTCCATAATAATTGCAAACCATGTCTTATGCCCAATTAGTTGGAACCTTGATAGCACAAAATCATATAGTTAGATAAGAACTCTGGCTTAATAATAATGTGAATAAGTCAAGCAATTGATAGTCCTCTGCTTCTCACTAACAAAGTGAAAGCTTCAAAAAATAGAGTAACAATGATCATGATTTACGGTTCATAATATGAAAGCAGAAAGCAATTTGAGCATACCTGTCAATCTGTTATTAGCTATATACAGATACTTCAGTGCTGTGAGGTTTCCAACCTCTGCTGGTAGACCACCAATTAATTTGTTAGCTGACAATGATATGAGCCAGAGCTTTTTACAATCCAAAGAGTTGGGAAGAGATACACCAGTCAGCTGATTCGAATAAAGAAACAGCTGTTCGAGCTCAGGAAGCCTATGATAAACATCAACTGTGAGGCTTCCAGACAGACTATTATTATTAAGGTCAATTATTTTCAGAGAAGACATGTTGAAAATAAATGATGGAATTGGCCCCGTCAGAGAGCCACCTTCTATGCTCAATACTTCTAGGCGTGAAAGATTACTAATTTCCAATGGAATTCCTCCTGAAAGTAAGGACAGGAAAAATTCGTCAGCATGAAGCTATCTGTCTATAACCAGATTTACATTCATGTTTACATTAGGTTCATCTACTTGCCCTTTTGCATATAAAGAGTGTGTTTTTAGAAGTTGCAAGTTTCTACTAACGAAAAAAAGAGATGATAATTCAAAAAACTCTGTTCAACACCAGATCACGTTCAAAGGTAATAGCATATGGTCATATTACCGTAAAGGTGATTACAAGAAAAAGCTTCTTAGATCAGAGCCCTTTTCAACAGACATAAATCTTTCAGAAACTTTGACATATAATTGTCAAATCTTTTTAGGAATCTTTTAAGACAAGAGGCCATTGAAGTTCGACCACTCAACTGGAGAAAACTTTTGCAATATATGCAGTCTCTTTTTGTAGAAAATATGCAGAGAAATTCAAACACTGCGAAACTGATGCATAACAAGCATCAGGCTGAACCAAACAATTTTTTCATCTAGCTTTGTATGTGTTTATAACTTATAGTTGGATTTCTGAAGTCTTAATAAGTATTTCACAACTGATGGTGTACACAAGCCTCTCTAATAGTTTAAGCTTTTAGACGAAGTTAGGGTGTCCTCTAATATAATTAGAAATCATACCTTCCAGGTCGTTTATCCCCAGAAATAACTCATTGAGCATGGTCAAGCTGCCTATCGTACTTGGTATGCTTCCATTGAAATGATTAAAGGATAGTGATAGGACACTGAGAGACTTGCACTTATATATATTTGATGGAATTTGCCCGGATAGTAGATTCTTTGAGAGATGGAGTTCTGTCAATTGTGAGATGCCACTACACATCCTCTCCGGGAGACTTCCTGACAGGCTATTATAAGAGAGATAAATTTGTTGCAAAGAAGACAAGTTGAAGACACCAGGAGGTATGGACCCCGTAAGCTGGTTAGTTCCTAAATATAAAATTTCGAGCACAGACATATTGCCAATCTCCATTGGAATATTGCCATTTATAAAATTATTCCGCATGTCAAGTATTTGTATCTTTGAGTTGTTGCATAAAGATGGAGGAATGCTGCCGGAGAAATTATTGTTATTCAGAAGAATATGACCAAGCTCTGGTAAGTTTCCAAACCATGGAGGTACCTCTCCAATGAATCTGTTAAATCCCACATTTATCTCTTCCAAATGACGCAAATTAGAGAGCTCCAATGGTATTATACCAGTGAAATTGTTGGAGCTGATATCTACAGAACTTAGAAATGTTAAATTTCCAAGATGTGGAGCAATGCTGCCTCCGAAGTCGAATCCTGAAAAATTTAAGGCTGTAACTCTCTGCTGATATCTGCTGCAAGAAACACCAATCCAGTTGCAAACCGAGGCATCAGTTGACCAGTTAACAGCCAAGATGTCATAAGGGTCTGAGGTTATTCCGGATTTGAAGGCAAGAAGTGCTTCTTGATCTGTATTCAAGTGAAGTGCAAAGCAGTTCACTGGTAACACTGCGATAACAATGAGAAAGCAGATCTTCTCCATGAATTTGAAACTTTGGACAAGCCTATAATGTAAAATTTGGAAATTAATCAAAACCTTGCATAAAAGATATTTGGCTTCAATCAGTTAATGATTTATGTCTTGTTGTAGCTTGCATTTACATCTTTCAACAACTAAAAGGATACGATGTTGATTTCACTGTTCTTCCAATAGTTTCTTAATTCTGAACGACCCTTTGACTGCGGAGCATCCCATAATGGAAGTGTTGCTTGCACATAGGGGTGCAAGTAACTAGTTTTCATGTGTATGAAACTATTGAATTAAGTACACCTTGAGTATTTTAAATTTCTTTTTTCTTTTTTTCTTTAAATCTAATCAACCTGAAAAACATGTCTTTGTCTTCATTCCTGTGGTACTTACTAATCTGCAGCCAGAAAAGTCCTCGTAGGTTAGTAATTAATATGTTGGGTCCTTCTCACCAATCAAAATGGTCAAGTAACATAATCATGCAGACAGATTTCTGGGATTTTTTGGGATTTCTATGGCTGTCAACCCTCAACAGTAATGATGTGAGAAGAAGAAAAAGAAAGCTTTTAATATAGGAAGAAAATTATTCCATATAGCAGTTGAAGAGAAGTGACGTACATTGAAATATTTGGCAATTCTCTCACAAGCAAGTTGGATCATTTGGGACAAAAACACTAATAAATACATCAAGGAAAAATGCTATTTATTTAGAGCATAGACGCATCTCTAATTAGTGCTTTTATTTTATTTATTTTCTTTTACATATATCCATGTATATGGACTAATATATAGGGATATATATATATGGCACTTATTCCTATGAAGATATGTCAACTAGATTGGAGATGAATAGCACTAATCTATTTCAAGGGACAAAGTTAAATTGTTTGATCCTTCTATGATATTTTGAGATATTTCTTCAGCGAAAACAGAACACTGAGGCAGGCCAAGAAAGAAGCTGAGAGGGAGGTGGCAAAGTACGGTTCCCATTTGGAAGTGGAGTACCAAAAGAGTATTTCCAAGGTACTTGTACTCGATTTTGTTAAATTGAATTGTGAAATAATATGTTGACTAGTGGAGCTCAAATGCAGCTTCTCAAAATTCTTGTGGACTACGTGGTCTTTCATATGACAGTGAAGAAAATTGACGTGGTGCATTTAATGCAAAGATTTATCCTCACATGTGAAAGCAGCAAGGAACCCTTAAAAATTGTAAGAATGGTGAAAAGTTGTAAAAATTGTGAAAATGGTGAAAATTTGGCAGTAAATTGTTGACTATTCATCCAAACTTTGTGTATAAATAGATGAGTTTGAACAGGGAACAAGGCATGCAAAGTGAGTGAAAATTTTCAGAGAGTGGGACAAAAAAGCAAGTTGTGCAGAGAGAAAACGAGAGAATTAAATGAGGCTTTTGCTTCCTCTTCTTTTCTTCATCAATATAGTGAAATTCGGTGTGGGTCTATGGGGCTAGCTAAATTTGCCAAACCACGTTAAATCCCCGTGTCTTGCATTTACAATTTTTTCTTGCATTTCTTCTCAAGTCAAATTAATTTTTGTGTGCCACTGATCTTGTGCGAGAATAGTAGCATTTAATTCCTAACATAATACAAATATACTAGTCTCCTGATATATAGCTTGATCTTTGCTCCAGTCAAGTGGATACTCTGACTCAACAGTCAATTAAGTGGCCTTTAGCAGAAACTGAGGCAAAGATCCAAACCCTAATGGGAACACCTTCCAAAGTATCTCTAGAGATTGTGAAAATGCTCCTCAAGTACATTAGGAATCTAAGAATTTAGTAAAATTCCTTCGTAGAACATGTTTGGTGAGGTAAATTTAAGATAGTCTTTAAAATTCTTATGTTATTCCAGGCTGTTTGCAAATGCAAATGTAGAGACCACAGAGCAACAGACTTGTAATGTGCATGTTATTCCGTTCTTAATTTGTTATCTATTTATCCATTCAGGTCTCCCATTTTACTACAGATCTCTTCAAAATAAATTCAAGCAACAGACTTGTAACAGCTTTATTGAATCGGATAAAGGCCTCATAAAAATCAAATAGTAATGTGCATGTTCTGTTGTTGTGGAAAATAAGAGTTAAGATTACATTTTATTGAGCCATTAAACCTACAAGGACTATTGATGAATCCCAGAATAACGAAGGCTGTTGCTCAAAATATCCTTATACCTTGTCTGTTCAAAGGGACAACTAATCTTCTATCTTGCTAGAAACATAGCTCTGATCTTATGAAGTTTAGCCACAACTTCTCCCATAGTGATTCTTTGAGCAGGAGCGTCGACTGAACATTCCATTGCCAATGCCAAAATGGATGAGACACATCGCTCCTTTTTGGAGAAATTCTTGTCTTCTTCCTGGAGCATATTTGCGTCCACAACTTCAATTATGTTGTTCTGGTCCAGTGAGTGACTTACCCAACTTTTCAAGCTCATTTGCTCATCAAACATCTCATCTGTTGGCTTTTTCCTCGTATACATCTCCATTAGCATTATGCCATAACTGTAGACGTCACAACTAGTGGTTATGATTCCTTCAGCCCCATACTCTGCATTATGGTTAACATACTTAATATCTCTTCATAAAAAATTTTAAAATATGACAGTGACTTCAAGAGATTTGAAAGAGTAACATCACCTGGTGACATATATCCAATTGTTGCTAAGGTTTTTGTTTGTGCCATCAACTCTCCTTCACCGAAAAGTTTGGCTATTCCAAAATCAGCAACATGTGCAACCATGTCTTCATCGAGAAGGACATTGCTAGGCTTTAAATCACAATGAACAATTGTGAATGTATGGCCATGATGCAGATATTCTAAAGCTAATGCCACATCTATTGCTAAATTCAATCGTTTTAGCATGTCCAAGAAATAGTTGTGTGAGTATAACCATTTCTCGAGGCTCCCATTCGGCATGTACTCAAGTATGAGGGCTTTAAATTCTTCATTACTGCAACATCCAATCACTCTCACTAAGTTCCTATGCCGAATGGAACTTAGTACTTGACTTTCAATAGCGAAGCTACGGGTTGCTCTTCCTTCTTCTGTCTGCAAATTAAAAACTTTCGCTGCAACATTTAAGCCATCCGAAAGAGCCCCTCTATATACTGAACCAAAACTTCCAGTTCCAAGTACGTTGCTTTCGCTGAAGGCATTTGTTGCTTCTTGAAGCTCTAGAAAGGAAATCCTTCTGAACTCAACAAGTAGGGGAATATGAGCATGGGGTGCAAGAGTATTTGATTTTTGTCTTCTTACAATCAGGAGTATCACAATCACCATAAGGAACACTAGAAGGAGTGGGGGAAGAATATATTTCATTAGGGAGATTTCAACCTTTGACCTTGATCTTGCAAGTCCACAATGTGGAAATTGTCGTCGAGTTTCACTGCAGAGAGCATGTTCTGCGCAAATGATTGATCACTGAAGTTTGCAAAATGTCCACCAACAGGAATTTCTCCCTCTAATCTGTTGTGAGACACATTAAAGTGTTGAAGATATTTTAGTGTCTTTAATGACTTCGGAATTAATCCAGAAATATTATTGTTCGAGAGATCCAGGTATTCCAAGCTTCTTAATTTTCCTAGAGATTCAGGAATGGATCCTTGAAATTTATTTTGTGCCAAAGATAAAGAAACCAATGACTGCATGCCATCAATAGAGCTTGGTATATCGCCTGAGAATTGATTCTGTGATAAGTCTAGTGTGCTAATGACCACCAGATTTTTTATGTCTGTAGGTAGGGAGCCTGTTATACTGTTCGAGGACAAGTTTAGTTCCAGAAGATCATTAAGTTTCCACAGGTTTACAGGTACAGTAGAGACCAATTTGTTGGAGCCTAAGTAGAGTTTTCTCAAAGATTTTAGTTCACCTAAGCATGGGGGAATTGACCCGTTGAGCGTATTGTAATTTAGGTACAATTCTCCCAAATTGCTTAAATGGCAAATCTCGGCAGGGATAAATCCTTCCAGATTGTTGTATCCAAGATCTGTACCTTGAAGACGTCTTAAATTCTTCAGTGATTTTGGGATTGATCCAGTCAGCTGATTGTAATTTAAAAATAAACCTTCTAAGCTGCTTAAATTTCCAATCTCGGCAGGAATAGGACCATTGATGTTGCATGCAGCTGCTGCGAATATCAAAAAAGAGGTGGATAAATTTCCAACTGATGCTGGGAGACGACCATTTAGCTGATTCAAAGACACGTCAAAAGCCTCCAAGTATCGGCAATTTGTTAATGAAGTCAAAAATCTCAATTCTTCATTCGAAGCTTCTCCAGTCAAATTATTTTCCCCAAGATAAAGACGACGCAAAAATCTTAGATTACTGAAGTTGGGTATTGTGCCAGTGAAGAAGTTTTTGGACATGTCCAAGATGGTAAGTTTAGATGCATTGCTGATGGAGCTTGGTATCCCTCCTGTGAGTCTGTTCCCTCCCAGATAAAGCTCTTCAAGATTTGGAAGCGAAAGCCCCATGATTGAAGGAAGACGGCCTGAAAACTGATTGAACGGAAGACTCATCGCCTTCATTGTAGATATATTAGACAAGGCAAAAGGGATGGTTCCAGAAAAGCCATTATCATTGACATAAATTTCAACAAGGTTGAGATTTCCAAGCTCATCGGGCAACTTTCCTGCTACCACAAAAAGACTTACCGTTTAATCAACCAAATTTTTTCTAAGACGGTTCTTCAATGAAGGGGGAAAAAAGAAACTTTCAATTAAGTTTGTGATTAGTCATACTTCGTAAGTTTTTCTGAACTTGCGATCATTTAATTCTATTATTGGATGATGAGACGTGCCTATTTATGTTATTAACATTACACATACAGCACTACAACAAAGTCAAAATGGAGAATTGCAAACTATGGCTTATGCTCAACGAGTTGAAACCATCACACCACAAAATCATATATTTTGGTAAGTACTTTGGCTTAATAATAACGTGAATAAGTCAAGCAAATGACAGTCTTTTATTTTTCATTAGCGAAGTGAAAACTTCAAAAAACATTGTAGTAATTATCATCATTCGGGGTCCATGATGTGAATGGCAGAAAGGTATTGAGCATACCTGTCAATCTATTTTTTTCTAGATATAGATACTTCAGTGCCGTGAGATTTCCAACTTCTGCCGGTAGACCACCTGTAAGTTTGTTTTCTGTCAAATATATGACCCGGAGCTTTTTACAATTCTGATTGTTGGGAAGAGTTAGACCAGTTAGCTGATTTGAGAAAAGACGGAGCCGCTCGAGCTTGGGAAGCTGGTGACAGATATCTAGCGAGAGGCTTCCCGATACGCTATTGTTAGAAAGATCAATTGTTTTCAGAGATGATATGTTGAAAATAAAAGACGGAATTTGCCCTGTCAGAGAGACACCTGGTATGCTCAATATTTCTAGGCGCGAAAAATTACCCATTTCCAATGGAATTTCTCCTGAAAAGTAATCAAAAAGCAGGAAAACTTTGTCATCTCAAAGCTATCTGTTTATAGCCATACTCACTTTCATGTTCAAGTTAGGTTCATCTCTTTGCATATAGCAGGAATGGGTGTACAAGCTGCAAGTTTCTAGATCGGCAAACAAAAGGTGAGAACATGTAATTGAGTACTATAAAACTTTATGCGCAGTGCCTTCTGTTTCTACGAATGGTAGAACTATTTATATGTTACCGTAAAAAGAGAAGAACAAGAGGAACTGGGACATGTATGAATGGAAGGGGATAAAGTCATTACATGAAAAAACTTCTGAGATTAAAGTTCTTTTTGACAGACGTAAGTCTTTTAGAAACTATAATATGCTTAACTGTTAGTTCTGCTTAGGGATTGTGTGAAAATTGACGAAAACCACTTCCATAATCTTGTCTGCTTGAGACAATCAAAGCAACTCAGAAATTAGAACAATTCAATTTAAACCAAGAGTCCATTAAAGCTCGACCAGTCAACTGGAAGAAAAATTTGTTACATTGCAGTTTCTTTTTGTAGAAAATATGCAGAGAAATTCAAATAATGTGGTAGTGTGCAGAGAAATTCGAAGAGTGGAACTAATGGACAAAGAAAACAATTTCTGATGTAGCCTTGTATTTGTTTATAACTTACAACTGGATTTATGCAGTCTTAAGATGGATTATACAACTTCATGGCATGCAAAATTGTCTCTAATAATTTTAACCTGATAATTTAAGCCTGTCCATTAACATAATAACGCAATCATACCTTCCAAGTTGTTTATCCCCAGAAATAATGTAGCGAGCATAGTCAAGCTGCCAATCGTACTTGGTATGCTTCCATTGAAATGATTAAAGGATAACGATAGGCGGCGGAGAGACTTACACTTGTATATATTTGATGGAATTTGCCCAGATAGCAGATTGTTAGAGAGATAGAGTCCTGTCAATCGAGAGATGCTATCGCACATCCTCTCTGGGAGACCTCCTGACAGGCTATTATCAGTGAGATCAAGTGCTTGCAGAGAAGATAAGTTGAAGACAACAGGCGGTATGAACCCCATAAGCTGGTTAGTTCGTAAATATAAAATTTCGAGTATGGACATATTGCCAATCTCCGTTGGAATATTTCCATTGATAAAATTATTCCTCATGTCCAGTATTTGTATCTTTGAGTTGTTGCATAAAGATGGAGGAATGCTGCCGGAGAAATTATTGCTATTCAGGACAATATTACGAAGTTCTGGTAAGGTTCCAAACCATGGAGGCAACTCTCCTACAAAGCCGTTAAATCCCACATTTATCTCTTCCAACCGACGCAAATTAGAGAGCTCTGACGGTATTATCCCAGTGAAATTGTTGGAGCTGATGTCTAAAGATCTTAGAAATGTTAAGTTTCCAAGATGTGGAGCAACGATACCTCCAAAATTGAACCCAGAAACATTTAAGGCTATGACTCTCTGGTGGTTTCTGCTGCAAGAAATACCAATCCAGTTGCAAACCGATGCACCAGTCGACCAGTTAAAGGCCAAGAGATCATAAGGGCCTGAAGTTATCCCAGATTTGAAGGCAACAAGTGCTTCTTGATCAGTGTTTGAGTGAAGTGCAAAGCAGTTCACTGATAACACTGCCACAACAATGATAAAGCAGATTTTCTCCATGAATTTTGAAAATTGCACAAGACTTAAGACTGTAACGTGAACAGAGCATTTAAGCACTCCTTTTGGAAATAAATCAAGACTTTGTAGTAAGACCAAAATCTTATCGTTGATTGGTTGTTCTGTTTTTCCAATCGCATGTTTTTTCCTTTCCTTCTTTTTTCTTCCTTGTTTTTTTCTGAGTAATGATAAACTTTCATATTAGTTCACCAATTCATTCACCGGATGTGTATTAATAAGAAGGGTAAAATAGTCAATTAAGGTATTTAAATAATTTGAGCTTTAGTTATTTTAGAGTTAGAATTGTAAACGGGTGAACTAATTAGCAAATCAACGGGGATGTATAGTATTACTCTTTTTTCCCCTTTTGGCTGATACTACACAGGTTTTCTTTTTTCTGTCTTTCTTTAGCCTAACCTCCTAAAATAAAAATTATATCTGAACAAAAATCATCAAATAAGAAGCTACTACCACTTTAACAAGGAATACAATATTTATTTTTTAATTATTGCGATCCTAATCTATTTTCGTTAGTTCAAAAAAAAAAATAATAATAATAATAAATAAATAAATCTTTGATTAACTTATCTTTGCTCTCAATCTCTAACCTTCTCCGAATCTTGCCTCTTAATTGAGTCCCGCAAAGATGCACTATGACATTTATACCCCGCTTATTCCCCAAATTTAACGTCAATTATGCACGATTAACATATACTGGTAGAAATAGGCACTAAATGTGTTGCCTTGTGTCGCAATGACTTGTCAATTTAACACATTTTTTATGTTTTTTAATATGTTTAAATTTTCATTTCGACACACCAGGTTACCGAAATTGTAACTATGGATTATAGACTAATGATCTCCTCCGCCATACGGCTGATGTGGGCCCCCAACATGCAAGTGTGACCATCTACATGTAAGGGGCCCATAAAAACCCTCCACATCAGCCGTCTGGCTGACTATCCCGCCAGACAACTGGGATGATCAGCATAAAAATGATCTTCCAACACTGAAATAAATTTTATATGTGTGGATGCATCTATAATTTGGGAGGAGATGCATCAATTAAGCTAACTAAGGAATGCATAAGAATTGGTGTTTCTGGAGCAACACAACATCAACATGTCACCCATTCATACTAAATGATAGCTGATACCGGCTAGAGGCGTAACCAGAAATTATAGAAGAGGGAGCCGAAATTTGACAACCCCGATCTCGAAATACTAAAAAAAATTTTAAAAATATTTTTAGTCAAAAAAGAGATTTTTTCGAAAACGGGGGTAGCCGGGGATCGGGGTGGCCACCCCCAACTACGCCATACCGCTAAGGGGAGGATTCATCGACAAATTAATTGACCTTTATTTTTTTTACACACACATATATATATATTGACCAAACTGTTATAATTTATACTAGGACGTTGTTAATTTTAAACTTAGAGTATTAATTTAAAAGATGAACTGTGTTAGGTGAGAGATATTAAAGTTGAATATTCTTTTCAACTTGTAGCGTTCTTGGAACCAGTCCATATATGGTACTGGTAGTGGGGTACTCAAGTCTCCGTTTCATATTTCCCTTGTCATCTTTGACATCGTATGTGGGACGGAAGACTTATGCAGAAGTCGATAAATTAGCATAGAAAAAGACATTTGCACCCTAACAAAAATATACATTATTATTGCTAGCTTGCTGATTGACTACGTCATAGAATCAGAAATAACACAGGAAAAAACAGAGTGATGTCCATCTTTTGACTGGTAGCGACGTTTTCAAGCCATGACAGGGCATCAATTTCTTAGATCCTTCTTTCCTTTTGTTTTCTTCTTTTGTCTTTCCCAGATCTTGTGGAGCACGGCATCAAGTTTTTGTTCTTTCCTTTCTTTTGCGTTGTTAGCTAGAATTATTATTTAAGTAATTCGTCACTATGGATTGTACGAGAAATTAGGGGCGCTGGCACCAAACTACGTATCATTGCAGTTTAATTAATACTTGATCAAATTAAGGTGAGCATAATAGTGCACAGAGTTTGCACATTTAATTGATTTTATGCTAGTAAATTATGATGTAATCTACTGCTATATTGAACTAACTACAAGTGTTCTTAGAAAAGGAAAATGCATTGAGCAAGAAGAAAATGGCAATTGGGCTGCGTCCGTGATGTCCCATGGAAGAAGACGACTCGGGGTCATATGCATTGATGCATCTATAATTTGAGAAGAGATAACGACATGTCCACCCCTAGTACCTCTAATATGCTTGAAGTATGACGTGCGCCGACAATAAATTTCAACTATAAGTTAAAATATACTGTTAAGGCTCGTTAACATACTAATTATTTTTAAAAAATTTCGACAGCATCTCCCTTAATTTAATAACAAAACCAACTTGTATTAACACTCAACATCAAACACATATACACTTCACAATATAATAATCCCCGTCATTACAAGTAACAATATTTCATATACAAAAAATTATACTAAACCAAGTATACTTCACTCGGAATTCCCAATGTATACTAGTAAATTTAACCATGCCAAGTTTATAAATTATAATAACAGCAAACCCTATAATAAATTCTATGTTGTGGCTCGAATTTTTGAAATAGCAGGTTTGGCTATAACGAGTTGTCTGTTGCCCAAACTCTAATTACTACTTGCTAAGAAAATCATTTAGAGAACATATGAGTTAATAAGGCTAGTGAGTGGAGTTTTTATAAGTAAACATACTTTGAAAAGTCAAAAATACATCTTTTACAAAATCGCTTATAAAATGTACAAACAACTTCTACTTTTCATAACAATGTTCAATATAAATCAAATGTCATCATCAAGTGGAATTCATCTCATATCAAATTATTTATGGAATCTTTGCAATGCTAGAAATCATGAAAATTCATGTTATTTTAAGAATCATCATAAAATCCTCCTCAAAGAGCATCCATATTCTCATCTCATCATGTAATCTATCATATTAAGTCATTCGCGTGTAAACACTAACTTGAACTATAGCTAGTACAATAATCCCTTTCGCCTAGGCGGCATTTATCTGATCAGCTTGAGTCATAGGCCCCTTCGTCCATGGGGGCATATTCATTACATGGAATAGAACTTGGGTAAGTTTTCCATCATTTATCATTTTGAAGAAATTAATCATATCTTTGAAAATTGTCAAACTTCACAATCGCAACTTCATAAACTTTCCAATTGGAAGAAGAATTCTCAAAAAATTCATAAAAGCATTTTTGTAATCAATTTCACATCATCATATAAAATATAGGCAAAATAAAGTTTATTTTCAAGAGTTTAGAGAAAGTCTCCCCTCACCTACTACGTAGCGATGTGGCTCCTTTCATGATTCATTTCCGTTTTAACCTTTTTCATTTTCTGTGAAATTATATAGAAATTCTACTTAACAATCAAATTCACTTTTAATAAACTTCTTTAATTTCACAAATCACACATAATTTAATTCTTTTACTTTTCTTTCATTAATCCTATCTATCTTCTTTCTAGCTTATTTATTAGTTAAGGAATTTCTAATTCAACTAGTTTATCAATATGAAATTTCCTTTTGGATTACATGTCTTCTATTCATTTAAGTTTCGCAATATTTATTTATTTCTCAAATAGATACATATTTGCCTCTTTCTTATAATTATTTTAACTTTACTCCATCTGACAAATTTTAATAGCATCACATATTAAAGTCTCAAATACCCACTAAAAATAACAAATAACACTAATTCTTAACCTTTAATCAAATTTTCAACCATGACTTTCCTTATTTAACTCATTTTCACATTGTAGAATCCCATAACTTGATATTGGAAATTTAACTCATGTTCACATCGTAAAATCTCATAATATTATATTGTAAACCTTAGGAATTTATTCCATAACAAGAGCTTGAAACAAAGCCTAACTTACTCTTCTTGGATCCTTGTATATTTAAACTAGTCTTTAATAATCATCTTAATATTCACATCTTCTAACATATAGGCAAGTAACAAAAGAGATAAATAAATACATTTAACTTAATTTATTCCTTAAGTTAACTTCAATAACTTCAAGCCCCTAAAATCTCATACCAAGCATATGCTTCAAGAAATTTAAACACATGTAACTTATATCCACCAACTCATTATTTCCCCCTTTATTAAATCCATATTTACATACTTGGTTCCATAAAAATTAACATTAACTTCATAGCATTCCACTTGAGATTCTAATCAACATTTCATATCAATTAGTCCATGAATACCAAGATTATAAACTCAATACTCAATTTCATTAAAATTTCCATTTTAAAGTCCCAAATAATTCTTCATTCAAAATTTTCAACTTTAATTTTCTTTCTAAAACTATGATTCATATACTAACTTTACATAATTCTCTTATAGTCTTCATATAATTCTAATTTCTTGTCTAAGAATAATTTCACACCATTTAAAAGTATAGAAAACTAAATAATAATCAACTACTCAATTCTATAAAAATTTTCTTAACCCTATAAGAAGATTAAATTCAAGGCTCGAAAGTGAGTAATACTTACATATATGATTATTGTTCCTTGGAGTTTTTTGATCAATCCCTCGTCTCTCTCTCTCTTCTCCATCCACAAGACCATTAGATATTTTTTTTATTTTATCATATTTGCTTAGCTAATCACAAACTTTTAGATTTGCTTCATTTGGGTCCTTAACTTCATGTCTTTCCTCATTTAAACTACCAACTTATAGTATGTATCTATATAAATTCCAAACTTATTTAATTGCTTAAATGGTAATCCCAAAAATTAAATTAAAGTATCTTAGTCTAAATTTGACCTTGACTTCCACCTTGACTTTTGGTATATAATTAAGCCCTAAATTCAGCTAGTCATATGGAGTAGAAGAGTAAAGAAAATTTCAGATGCCACAGATAACTTAAGCTCAGATAACAAATGTTACTTTGTCATATGTTTGACTTGGTGTTCTTGGACCAATACAATGTGTCGTTGAGTTTAATTAGATGTTAAAGATACCTCCAAGTGGAGCATTGGGAGATTAGTTAATCTCCATCTTTGTGGACATAGATATACTAACCAAATTGTTGTATTATATCGAGGATGTTGTTAATTATAGACTTAAAGTTCTAATATAAAAAATGAACTTCATTAAGTAATGGGGTGAGAGGTATCAAAGCTGAAGTACTGTTTTTGACTTGTATTGTTCTCGGATCTAGTCCATATGGGACTGGCAGTAGCAGACCAATCAACTTTGGGGAATTTTCACTAGTTACTGTACAAACAATTAATTTCCATATTTATTGTGTTGTTTTTTTTCTAAATGTATTGTGTTGTTATATTTTTGTCTTATTTTGATATTTTATTTTATGTTATGTTATTTTTACTCTCCCTCCCCCCACCCCACGCGCCCCCACCCCAGCCGGAATCCTGGTAGCGGTCAGAATCCGGCCAACAAATACCAGCAAGTTTTTTATTTTTTTTATTTCCTTTTTTTTTTTTTTTTTTACTCTTTTTCCTTTCTCCCTCATTCTTTCTAATTTTTTTTTCTTTTTCCTTTTTTTTCCCAATGATGCCGATGGAATCTTCTTCTTGTTCTTTTTATTTTTTCATTTTTGTTTTTGTTTTTTTGTTTTCTCTTTTTCCTGTAATAATTTTTTGACAAAGTTTGCTATATGATAAACAATATCTTCACATTCAAATATTCGTTACTTGTTTAACAAGTTATATTTTTTTTTGGTAATAAACTATGTTATTTGTGTAACAATATATGTTTTTTGTCTAATAGTCAATGTTATTAAACAATCTATATTATTGATGTAGCAAGCTAATATAGAACACATGGCAGAATGGATCAAAGGAGAATTAGATTGAAGATCGGGTTGAAACTTGGGTGTTTTTGGCACTTGGTAAAGAATTCAGCGTATAACACCTTCCCAGAAGCGGAACGACGAGGCTATCGAGGCTCGTCAACTATCAACTATAAGCTAATGAGCACCATCAGTTTTCGGCAATCCGATGTCATTTATGCCTTGAAGTTTACAATTTTCTATTGTTCTATTTTTTCCAATTTTTTGCCATAAGACTTGTCTGCAGCTATTTAAATACCTTTCAGACTTATTCTTCCGATCTTAATAATTTTGCTGAATAATAATCGATGTGATTTGCATAACATGCAATGTTATTTGTCCAATTCGTCATGTTATGTGCGTAACACTATGTTTTTTGTATAACAAGTTATGTTATGTGTGAAACAAGTTATGTTATTTGTGTAACAAAATGTGTTGTTAAACAATTTGTGTTATTTGTATAACAAACTAAGTTTTCTGTACAACAACCTATTTTATTTGTCCAACAAGTTATGCTATTTGTCGTGCATGTTATGTTATTTGTATAACAATATATGTGTTAAAATAGTATAACATTATCTATTATATGAATTAAAATATTAAACAATTAATACTATATGAATTTAAAAAGAAAAAATGATTAAAAAAAGAAAATAAGGAAATAAGGAAAGAAAAAATAAAAAAAAAAAGCATAAAAAGAAAAAAATTCCGGCCAGGCGGTTGCCAGCGGAGGTGGGTTGGGGGTCGGGACTCAGGTGGGTGAGTATTGGGAGTTAGGGGTTTGGTGGTGGGGGTATTTAAAAAAAAATTATTAAAGAGAAGCTCTTCCGATCTAAAAATATTAAAAAAGTTAACAAACTTGTTATCTCTGTAATACAATATGTTACATTGTATTTTCTTTGGAATAAACTAAAGTTAAGCAGGTATTTGCTAGAAAACCTCCCTATTTTGTAATCTTAGACATCATATGTGGGATGGAAGACCTATATGGCTACATCAATAAACTGGCATTCAAAAAGACTTAAACCCAAACAGAAATACAAATTATTGCTACCTTGCAGATTGACTAGGTCATGAAATCAGAAATAACACGGCAAAAAACAGAGGAGTGGAATATTCAAGGGACCTCTTCGAACCGTGTGACAGGGCACCAATTTCTTTGATCCTTCTTTCCTTTTATTTTCTACTTTTGCCTTTCTCAAATCTTGTGGCGAGAGGCATCAATTTCTTCATTCTTTCCTTTTCCGTTACGTCGTTAGCTTGCAATATTGAAGTAATTTGCCAGTTATGGAGTGTGTGAGAAATTGGAAGTATATGTTGAGACCAAACTGCATATCATCACAGTTTAATTGATACTTGACAAGGTCAAAGCGAGCTTACTATTGCACAGAAATTGCAGATTTAAATGATTTACTGCTATTAAATTGTAATGTAATATACTGCTATAGTGAATTAATTACAGGTGTTCTTAGAAAAGGAAAATGCATTTAATTCGTTCTGCAAAGTTCCTCTGCCTAGGCGGTTTGAATAAATATGTCTAGATAAAGCATAGTCTCTGATATTGTAATTATCATTACACAAGGACCAAAATTTTTTTTATATATGCATTGATGATTAACCCACCTTCCCCTTCGAGAGTAGTCCAATATATGTTTTGATGAAATTTGAGACAGCTTTTAAAGGATGGTTGCCTCTGAATTGCATTCAATAATATACATTCACAAATGAGTTGTATAAATTTTCTTTTGATGTTTGATATGGAACTCGACCAGTGTATATGTTGATGTAGTATATTTTGGTGAAAAAAATGTCCACAAGTTGAAGAGTATTTCCGCGCTACTTGCTCTCAATTTTCTTCAGCATGACATGATGATTTTCTTCACTTCGGTGAAATAATACTATTGTCTCCTAATATCTAGCTTGATCTTTGCAGTCGAGTGGGAAATCTGATTCAACAGTTAAGAGGTTTGAAGGAGAAACTAAGGTGAAGATCAAAGCCTGAAGGGAACAGCAGCCAAAGTATCTCCAGACTCCACTATATTGAGAAAATGCTTCAAGAACATTACAACTGTGAGAAGCTGATGCGTCAAGATACTTGAAAGATCAGTTTATCTTCTGTACTAGTTGATTAATCAATTGACAAAAATTGTGATCGAATGTAGTAAAATTCCTTCATAAAGAATGTTTGGTAATGTAAGTTAAAGGTAGTCTTTAACATTCTTTTGTGTTCTTGGTTCCGGGGTGTTTGCAATAAACTAGAGACAGATATCATCCCACGGCTTTCTTGAAGTTTGAGGAGTACAAAGCTGCCAGGGGAAAAATATTCTTTCATTCGTTAAGTTATCAATATGTCTTCTCGTGTTTTGAGTTTTACTATAGATCTCTACATAATAATAAATACAAGCAAAGGATTTTTAACAGCTTTATTGAATCAGACAAAGGACTCATATAAATCAGATAGTAATATGCATGTTCTGTTGCAGTGGAAAAGAAGAGTTAAAATTACATTTGATTGAAGCAGGCAGTAAATTTACAAGGACTATTGCAGATCAATCCCAGAATACCCACGGCTCTTGGTCGAAATATCCTTATACCATGTCTGTTCAAGTTGACAAAACTAATCTTCTATCTCGCTAGAAACGTAGCTCTGACCTTTTGAAGTCCTGCCACAACTTCTCTCATAGTGATTCTTTGAGCAGGAGCATCGATTGAACATTCTATTGCCAATGCCAAAATGGATGAGACACATTGCTTCTTTTTGGAGAAATTCTCCTCTTCTTCCTGGAGCAAATTCGCATCCACAACTTCAATTATCTTGTTCTTGTCCAGTGACTGATTCACCCAACTTTTTAGGCTCATTTGTTCATCAAACATCTCATCTGTCGACTTCTTCCGACGCTCTTCCGATCTCCATTAGCATTATGCCATAACTATAGACGTCGCTACTAGTGGTTACAATTCCTTCAACTCCATATTCTACATTATGGTAAACATACTTAATATCTCTCGAGAAAAAAACATTAAAATATGACAGTGACTTCAAGAAAGTTTAAAGAGTAACATCACCGGGTGACATATATCCAATTGTTGCTAAGGTCTTTGTTTGAGCCATCAACTCCCCTTCACCGAAAAGTTTGGCTATTCCAAAATCAGCAACATGTGCAACTATATCTTCATCGAGAAGGACATTGCTAGGCTTTAAATCACAGTGAACAGTTGTGAATGTATGGCTAATCTTTTTAGCATGTCCAAGAAATAGTTATGTGAATATAACCATTCTCTAGGCTCCCATTCAGCATGCACTCAAGTACGAGGGCTTTGAATTCTTCATTACCGCAACACCCAATGAGTCTCACTAAGTTCCTATGCCGAATGGAACTCAGTAGTTGAATTTCAATAGAAAAGCTTTGGGTTGCTCTTGCTTCTTCTTTCTGCAAATTAAAAACTTTCACCGCAACATTTAACCCATCCGAAAGAGCCCCTCCATATGCTGAACCAAAACTTCCACTTCCGAGTATGTTGCTTTCACTAAAGGCATTTGTTGCTTCTTGAAGCTCTCGATAAGAAATCCTTCTAAACTCAAGAAGCAGGGGAATATTAGTGCGGGATGCAGGAGTATTTGATTATCGTCTTCTTACAATCAGGAGTATCACAATCATCGCAAGGATCACCGGAAGGTGTGGGGGAAGAATATATTTCATCAGATAGATTTCAGCCTTTGACCTTGAATTTCGACATGGTGGAAACTCTTTTCTTGTTTCACTGCAGACGGCATAGTTCCCCATAAATGATTGAGTGCTGAAGTTTGCAAAATATCCCCCCTCCCGACGCAGGAATCTCCCTCTCGAGTCTATTGTGAGATACAACAAAATTTTGTAGATCAGCGAGTTCCTCTAGTGACTTTGGAATGCTTCTAGAAAACTGATTGTAAGAAAGATCTAAGGATACCAAGCTCCTTATTTTCCCAGAGACTCCAGAGTAGATCCTTGAAATTGATTATGGGTTAAAGAGTGATCCCAATGACTGCATATCCCCCATAGAAGTTGGAATTTTTCCTGAGAATTTATTCCACGATAAATCTAGCTTGTTGATGGCCTTAAAATTTTGGATCTCTGAAGGTAGAGAGCCTCTTAAGTCAGTGGAGGACAAGTTTAGTATTAGAGATCATTTAGGTACCAGAAGTTTAAAGGTAGAGTAGTCTCAAACTTGTTGGTGTCAAGTATGAGTGTTCTCAACCTTAATTTAATTGCCAAAATTTTGAATACAAAATTTGAACACTACAAAAGAATTACTTGCTTTAATCACAATGCATTCAATTTACTCACTCTAAGCACTCACTAGCTCTCACTCACTTTACCACTCAATTGCTTCTCTCTTGTGCACTCACCACACGAGAACTCACTCTCCACTCACACCTTACTTCTCAATTCACTTGTCCTTCCACTCAAATGCAAAAGGGTTAGTGGGTATTTATTGGCAAAAGAGGACGGTGGTGGCAGCTTCTAAATCCCTCCAGAATTGTCCAAAAAATCGGTACATTTGGCTGCCTTCCTTGAACCTTCTCGGCTGCTGCAACTTTCTGTTTTTTTTATTCTCATTCTCTTGCAACTTGCTGCTCTAGATTCTTCAAGAATGGCGGTGCAATTGGCTGCAGCTACTCTTCCAGAATTTTCCATGCAATGGCAATGCATTTGTCCACACAATTCTAGAAAAATGTTGGTGGTGATCTTCAATTCTCCCCTTCAGCACCAACATTCAAGTCTTCTCTTTGCGTCATTCCCAAACATGTTCAAAACTCTTCAAACTTTGAAACATTAAGTCCTTTGGTGAAGATATCCACCACTTGTTCTTTAGTGTTGATATACTTCAAGTCGATGTCGCCTTTGAGCACCTTCTCTCTGACAAAGTGATAGTGCACTTCGACATGCTTTGTCCTTGCATGACACATTGGGTTCTCTACAATGCGAATGGCTGCTTGATTGTCACAATATAGTTGCACCGCCTAGCTTATCGACTGATGTAGATCTCTTAGGAGTTGTATTATCCATGCACTCTCTTGAGTTGCCATTGCCACTGCTCTATATTCTGCTTCTGCTGTTGACAAGGACACCGTAGGTTGCCTCTTGCTACACCATGATATTGCAGCTGTGCCAAGGCTGAACACGTACCCTGAAGTTGATCTTCTTGTATCTCGACATCCGGCATAGCCCGCGTCACAATAGCCAACAATCTTGCAATCTTTACTTTTCTTGTAAAATAGACCATAATCAATGGTTCCTTTTACATACCTTAATATTTGTCGTACTACTTCAAGGTATGGCTTCTTTGGCTTTTCCAAAAAGTGGCTTGCTATCTCCACTGCATACGCAATGTCTAGCTGTGTCAGCGTCAGATAAATTAGACTCCTAACTAGCTGTATGTACATGGTTGCATTCTCCAGGTCCTTGCCTTCTTCCGCACACAGCTTGGAGTTCACCTCAATTGGAGTCGATATAGGCTTACAATCGACCATCCCAAACTTACGTAGTGGATCTCTGGCATATTTCTATTGGCACAGGAATAACCTATCTGCTCTTCTTTCTAGCTCGAGCCATAAGAAATGTTTTAGCTCTCCAAGCTCTTTCATTTGAAATCTCACAGACAGATTCCTTCTAGTTTGTTGGATTTCTTCTTCGACATCTCTGGTGATGATAAGATCGTCCACATATACTAGCACTATTGCTAGTCTCCTATTTTGCACCTTGACGAAGAGGCTTGAATCTGCTGGTGCCATTGAATATCTAAATTGAACCAAGAATTCTACTATATTACCGTACCATACTCGTAGCGCCTGCTTTAACCATATAGAGCCTTCTTTAATTTGCACACATGGCTTGGATTATCTTTATCTTCAAATCCTTTAGGTTGCTCTATGTATATTTATCGATCAAGTTCGCCGTGCGGAAATGCATTCTTCACGTCCATCTGTCATAGCATCCAAGCCTTGCTAACAGTCAGTGTTATTAGCATTCTTACTATAGTGATCTTGGCCATAGGGCTGAACGTCTCATCATAGTCTAGCCCATATTGCTGCGAGAATCCTCAAGCCACTAGTTGAGCTTTGTATCTCTCTATCGATCTATCAGGTCGTCTCTTTACCTTATACACCCATTTGCATATTATGGGTTTAACTCCATCAGGTTTGGGTATCAAATCCTATGTCTCATTTTGCCTTAGAGCCATGATTTCTTCATCCATTGCTTTTCTCCACTCATCATGCTGGGCTGCTTCTTCGAATGTCTCTGGCTCTTTTACACCTACATCTTCTTCTATTGCTGTATTGGCATAATTGGGATTTGGCTTCTTTTGTTTGGTGGATCTCATGAGCTGTGGTTGAAGACTTGGTAACACCTCAACCTCTTCTTGTTGGCTCGGCCTAGCCCCTTCTGCTGTTGTCTACCTAACTGCCTCCGGTGTTTGATGCACACCAGCCAAGGACTCCGTGGTGTCCTTGGAGAGTCTTTCTCACGAACCAACTCTTTTGTTTTTTCAATTTCTTTAGGAGTTTCTCTATCCTTTCTTGGAATTTATCCTTAATCTCCTTTGAATTTGGTAGTTCCACTTTCTGTGATGTCCACCAAGAAGATGCCTCATCGAATACCACATTGTGGGAGAAGATGCCTCATCGAATACCACATTGTGGGACATGTAGCACTTATTAGTAGTTGGGTCACAACATTTCTATCCTTTTCTTTGGTTGTTGTATCCCACAAATATTTACCTGATTGCTTTTTTGTCAAACTTGCTCCGCAAGTGACTCAGCACGAACACATAGCAAACGTAGCCAAAGACTCTCAAGGGGCTAACTGTGGGTTTAGTTTTCCATAATTTCTCAAATGGTGACATGAATCCTATCTTTGGCTGTGGTGGTTTGTTGATCACATGTGCGACTGTCTTCATACACTCGACCTAAAACCTTGCTGGCACGTTCTTTGCGTGTATCATGCTTGGACATGTTTCAGCAAGATGGCGATTCTTCCTTTCAGCTTCACCATTCTACTGTGGAGTGTTTGGACATGTCAGCTGATTGTGGATCTTTTGTTCTCTTAGATATTGGGAGAATTCTCCTGATGTTTATTCTTCCTAATTATCTGTTCGAAGGCATCGAATCTTATTCCGACTTCTCCTTTGACTTTTTCTTTGAATTCTTTAAATTTTGCAAATACCTCTGACTTTTCTTTTGTAAAGGAAACCCAGACGTACCTTGAGAAGTCATTGATGAATGTCACCATATAGCGCATGTCTTGAATTGAATGTTGTTTGACTGGTCCAAACACGTCAGAATGTACTATCTCCAATGGCTTTTTTGCTCTATAGCCCGACTCTTCATATGGTGGTTGATGCGCTTTGCCATATTGACAGCCAGCACATGCCGTGTCATCTCTTATCTCGAGTTGAGGGAGACCCTTCAGTATCGACTTCTTCATCATTACTTTTAGTTTATGATAGCTCACGTGTCCTAGTCTGGTGTGCCATAAATTACCTAAATTCGTGAGTTGCGCCACTGACAGCAAATTCTTCTTCATGTCTGGCACATGGTAGACGTCTTGCAACTGCACCTGACCAGGACTGAATCGCGGTGTGATAACCGTCTTGCCAATATGGGCTATTGGCAATCTTGAGTTATTTGCAGTTACCACCATCCGGCCTTCTTTTTGTTTTGTCGTGTTCTGCAGCTTCTCTTTATCTCCTGTCATATGATTGGAACAGCCTGAGTCGACTATCCAATTTTTCTCATAATTTATTCGTCTAGGGATAACTGCCGTCAATGCTGTCTCTTCTTCTTGGCTTGACTTAGTTTCCTCCTCTTGAGCCTACTCAACATTGCAGTAGATGCCTCAACATCCCACTATTCTTCACTATTGTATTTATCTCGCTCATTGGAGGTTGCCATACTCCCTTCTACTACCTTTTTCTTGAACCAGCATTCTTTGGCATAGTGGCCAATTTACCACAGACATAATACGGGCCCTTCTTGTATCACTTGGGCTGATGACCTCTCTTGTCGCGATCTTGTTATACTCTCTTTTTGTCTCAGAGTCTCTCTCTCCCCCTTTCTTTTCTCTATTATCTTATTGACGTGGTCGCCCATTCTTTTTATAGCTTAATAAAGCCTCATCTTCTTTCTTTAATGAGACCTCTACCATTTGCTTGGTTAACGCTTCTTGGTCGGCCAGCAAACTTTCAAGATTGATCAGAGAGGGTTGCTGTAACCAACCTTGTATTGAAGCAATAATGCCCCTAAATTCAGGTCTCAATCCATGGATAATTATTCTTTTCATTTTAGACTCTGGGACTTTACTATTTGAATCTAGCTCAGAGATTTCGCGATAAAGAGACTTTACCTTGTTGAAGTACTCGCGTACCGTCATTCCCCCCTGCTTTACTGATAGTAACTCATTCTCGAGAAACTGCAGCTTAAACTCAGTGCTCTTCCGATCTGAACAGCGCTGCTAGGGTATCTCACGCTTGTTTTGGAGTTCTTGCGTCCCTTATATATTCCAACAGCACTTCAACTGTTATCTTGAGTGTATATAACGCCTTTCCCACCTTGATTTTCCATTTCCTTAGAGCATTAGCATCGTCTGGCAGTGTCACCTCTTCTCTGCCGACAATTTCCCACAGGTCTTGACCTTGGAGATAGGACTCCATACAAGTATTCCATGTGACATAATTTTGATTATTGAGCTTCTTCATTCCACCTACTACACGTAGGTCCGCCATCATGACTTGGATACCTCGTCGTAACCATGAAGTTTATTCTGCACAAAATATAAACCTTGATGACTTGTTAATTTCCCAATTGTTTTTGGGATGAACCCTGACAATTGATTGCCAGCAAAGTTCAAATTTACCAAGCTGCTTAGATTTCCGATCTCAGTAGGAATAGCACCCTGAATGTTGCATTCAAATGCTCTGAAAACCTGTAGAGATCGGATAAATTCCCAATGGAAGCTGGGAGGGCACCACTTACCTGATACAGAAACTTCCAACTAGTCCAAATATAGGCAATTTGTTAAAGAAGAGAAAAACCTCCGAGATTCAATGGTCAAATTATTTCCTTCAATCAGAAGGCGTTGTAGAAGTCTTAGATTCCCAAAGCTAGGTAATGTGCCAGTCAGTGCATTTTGTCACATGTTTATCAAGGTTAACTTAGAAGCATTGGTGATAGAGCTTGGAATTTCTCCTATGAGTCTGTTGCTTTCCAAATAGAGTTCTTCGAGGTTGGGAAGTGAAAGCCCCATGGTTGAAGGAAGATGACCTGAAAATTGATTGTACAAAACCTCAAGCACTAGCAATGTTGATATGTTGAAAATGGAAAATGGGATAAACAATTGTTATAGACAAACAGTGCCAGAAGATTGAGATTACCAAGCTCGGCCAGTAATTCACCTGGGACAATGTAAATATTGTTGTATTATTGATAAATTTTGGGTTCAAGTGCTTCACTGATGAATATGAACTCTTTTCAAAATTGAGAATGAAAATTTATTGTCACAAACATACCTGTCAATTGATTATTATGTAGATAAAGATGTTGCAGCTCACTGAGGTTTCCAACTTTCCCATGTATAACACCCGAAAATTTGTTATCAGACAAAGATATGACCTGGAGCCTTTTATATTCAAATATGTGGGAAACTTGGCCAGTTAATTCATTGGAGTTGAGATAAAGCGTCTCAAGCTCAGGTAATTTATGACAAAAGTCAGCCGGCAACCTCCCAGAAAGGCTATTTTTGGGAAAGTTGATTTTTTCCAGAGATGTGTTAAAGACGAGATGGAATTGGCCCAGTTAGAGAGATGTCTTGCATGCCTAATATCTAGATTTGAAAGATTACCTATTTCCAGAGGTACTCCTCCTGCAAAATAACCAAAAACATATTGAAGATTTTCAACAAATTGCAATGTGATTGAGGTGAAACAGAGGCATAAAACGAGCAATGTATAACACGTGAAGCAAGAGGATGGAAAAGAAACTGCAGTGCCGTACCAACGAAGTTGTTTATCCTCTGGTTCAAGCTCCAAAGCATGGTGAAACTGCCAATTGTGCTTGTTATGCTTCCATTGAAATGATTATTGGACAATGACAGATCACGAAGGTATCTGCACTTGTGTATATTTGATGGAATTGGCCCGTAAAGTTGATCGTTTAAGAGATAGAGTACAGCTAGGTCGGAGACATTACTACAAATATTCTCCGAGACATTCTAGAAAGGCTATTATCTCTAAGATCAAGAACTCTCAAAGAAGACAAGTTGAAAATTTCAAATGGTATGGTACCAGTAAGCCTGTTAAATCCCAAATTCATTTCTTTCATTCGACGCAAATTTGAAAGCTCCGAGGGTATCATCCCTGTCAAATTGTTGATGCTCATATCCAGATAAAAAACAAGTGTCAAATTTCCAAGATGTGGAGCAATGGTGCCCTGAAAGCCAAAGCCTGAAATATTAAAGGCCATGACTCTCTGACGCTTGATGTTGCAAGAAACGCCATTACGCCAACTCGCCAATCCAATTGCATATCGATTTATTTGTTAACCAATATTCAACCAAAATGTTGTTTGGATCGGAAGTGATTCCAGATTTGAAGGCAAGAACTTCCTCCTCATCTGTGATTAAGTTATGTACTCTTTTGGCTGAGGGAACTGCAATGCAGTTTACTGATAACAATACAACAATAGTGAAGAAGCTGAGTTTCACCATGAAAAAAAATGAAACTTTCAATTGTACAAGTTTTAAAAACACTACTAGTTCCAATGCTATGTGGTTCAACTTTGGAGACTTTAACTTCTAAATAGCTTTTAATTGTGTTTTGTGATAACGAATCAGGGTCAAGAAAAGAGTTCTTCCACATCGGATATAGACCGCTATTCAAGTCAGAGGACAAACACCCAAGAAGCTTATGAATGTTAAAGGACAATCAGTAAGAGAGGAAAAATAAAAATTATGAATAAATGGTCAGAAAAGACAAATCTGACTACTAACAATTTGCATAAAACACTTCAAAACTCTTTACCTTCATTGTCGGAATGACAACGGAGGGCGGGGCGGGTTTGACGCTCTTCCGATCTCTCCCCGCTAACTTTTCCTCCACACCGTCCCTGCCCAAACCCTGTTTGAATTGGGGCGGGGATGGGAAAAATCCCCGCAACCACCCTGTTTTTGGATTAATTTTTTTTTTTAAAATTTCACAAATAAGAAACATACAATTTAAAAAGAAGTAAACAAATTGTTAAACGGCACAAGTTCGAATCTCGGCAATACTAATTGATTGTGGGCTCTTTTTAAAATTAAACAATTATTGAATTGGGGCCGGGATGGGAAAAATCCCCGCAACCACCCTGTTTTTGGATTAACTTTTTTTTTTTTTAAATTTCACAAATAAGAAACATACAATTTAAAAAGAAGTAAACAAATTGTTAAACGGCACAAGTTCGAATCTCGGCAATACTAATTGCTTGTGGGCTCTTTTTAAAATTAAACAATTATAGTATATTATTTGTAATCAAACACGGCAACAACACTGATAGCCTGTGGGTTCTTTTTAAAATAAATCATGGTATATTAATTGTAATCAAACAGATTTCGAGGCGAGACAATTAAAACCCGTTCCTGGCCCGCCAGCCATTCGGGGTGCGGTCATTGCGGTCATCCCTGCTCCATTTCTTAACAGGTAGGGGCTAGCCTCCGTAGATTTTGAGTTTTGGGAATATTTTGCCATCTTACTCCATTGTTTCCCACTCCTAGTCAATCAATCGTCACTCGGTCACTGTCACCCATTAGCACCGTCTCCATCACCGTCACCGCCACCGCTATCATCGCTTATTCTACAAGGCAACGCCATCCTCTCGGAAGACCTAAAAGCTCTCACTTGCCACCAAAAATTGAAGGAGTAGAGGGGGAAGGGGCCGGGTTGGTGGTGCTGTGGTTGCATTTTAAGGAAGAAAAGATGGTGTTGTTTGGAGATTCCGCGCAGGTGAGTGGTTTTGGACGATGGCGGCAGGAAAGGGAGGCGGGCGGTGGTCCAGAAAATAGGAGTAATTTGGCAATTTCCCTTTCAAGTCAAAAGGGTGCTATTTTTTCGTAAAAGATGGAAGAAGACAACAATTTTGTAGTTTAGAATTCTGACCTGTCTATTTTTCAAATCCGAATGACTTGGTCTAAATGAACTTTGGCATTATTTTTAGTACTAAAATTGTGCAACTGTTGCCAGAAATTTAAAATGAACTGCTCAAGTGCTCATGATGCAGAACTTTGACGAGATTGAACTGCGAAGTAAATTGATTTAACCCTTATCGGCTTTTGAGTTGAGTTTAGTGGGAATTGATGGAAAAGAGAGACAAAACTTCGATTTTCCTGCATAGACTTCATGGTATCTGCTGTTACTTACAACAAAGGTATGTTGTCTTTGGCATCTAAAATCTGCAACATAACCATAAAGTTGGTGTCGGTAAATAAAAAGTAGGAAAAACTTGTAGTGGATGAAAAATAAAGACTTCTTACGTTGACGTGCTCGTTTGTTTTCTTTCCACCCCCATCTTTAGAATCTGAAGTTTGTGGAAACCTCGCTCTAATCTTTTCAAGTCTAGCCATAACTTCATTCACACCTATCCTTTCCAAAGGAGAGTCGACCAAACATTCTATTGCCAGTGCAGAACAGATAAGACACATTCTTTTTTGCAGCGAAATTATTGTCTTCACTATTGAGCAAATTGGCATCTACGACGTCCATTATTCGTTTTTCATCTAAAGACTCGCCAACCCAGCTTTTCAAGTACATCTTTTCACCAAACATTTCATCTGTCGGTTTCTTCCTAGTGTATATCTCCAATAGCATTATGCCAAAGCTGTAGACATCGGCACTTGCAGATACCATTCCTTGACTTCCATATTCTGCACCAAACATTTAGGACATCAGTTAATAGATTAAAAGCTAAAAACCACTTGAAAGTTTCCTAACATTTACTTGAAAAAATAAAAATAAATTCAAAACATTAGAATCTTATTTGGGTACTTCACGTGGTGTCATATATCCAATCATTGCCAAGGTCTTCGTTTAAGCCATTGACTCTCCTAGATCAAAGAGTTTGGCTATGCCAAAATCACCAAGGTGTCCAACCATATCCTGGTCCAGCAAGACATTGCATCACAATGAAGGATAGTGAATGGCAACCCATGATGCAGATATTCTAAAGCCAATGCAACATCAATTGCAATATTTAATCTCTTTAGCATATCCAAGAAATAGCTGTGGGAATATAACCATTTGCCCAAACTCCCATTAGGCATTTACTCCAGGATTAGGGCCTTGAACTCTGCGTTACTGCAACACCCAATGACTCTAACCAGATTCCTATGGCGAATGGTAGTCAGTACTTCAGTTTCAACGTCAAAACTGTTGGTGACTTATTCTGACTGCAAATTGAAAACTTTCACTGCTACATTTAGTCCATCAGATAGAGTCCCTTTATAAACTAAACCAAAACTTCCACTACCAAGCATGTTGGTTTCACTAAACGCCTTTGTTTCTTCTTGAAGTTCTTGATAAGAAATCCTTCTCCATGCAACGCCTACTGAAATTTCACTCTGGGATGGTTGTCTATATGATTTCCGTCTTCTTATGATCAAAAGTGTTATGCTCATTGCAGTAATGACCACTATTATCGGGGGAAGAATATATTTCACTAAAGTTACCGCATTCTTTGACCTTGATCTTTCAAGCCCACAACGTGGAAATTGTGGCCTAATTTCACTGCAAAGAGCATAGTTCTGCACATATGATTGAGCACTGAAGTTTGAAAAATGTCCACCGACAGGAATTTCTCCATCTAATCGGTTGAGATACATCAAAATATTGAAGATAGTTAAGTGTCTCTAATGACTTTGGAATTGTTCCAGAAATATTGTTATAAGATAGGTCCAGGGATTCCAAGCTTCTAATTTTTCCTAGAGACGCAGGAATTGATCCTTGAAATTTATTGTGTGCAAAAGATAGAAAAACAAGTGACTGCATGCTGTCAATGGAGCTTGGGATGTTACCTGAGAATTGATTCTGTGACAAGTCTAGTTTGTAAATAGTCACCAGATTTTTTATGTCTGAAGGTAGGGAGCCTTTTAAACTGTTTGAAGACAAGTTTAGTTTCAGGAGATCATTAAGCTTCCACAAGTTTAAAGGTACAGTTGATCCCAATTTGTTGGAGTCTAAGCAGGGTCTTCTGAAAGATTTAAGTTCACCCGAGCACACAGGAATTGACCCATAGAGTGTATTGTTACTTAGGTACAAGTCACCCAAATTACTTAAATGGCAAAGCTCTTGAGGGATACATCCCTCAAGATTGTTGCGTTCAAGAAATATACGTTGCAGACATCTTAGTTTCCCCAGTGATCTAAGGATAGATCCTGTCAACTGATTGTTATCTAAGTATAAATCTTCCAAGCTGCTTAAGTTACCAATCTCAGCAGGTATAGGACCTTTAATGTAGCTTCCAAACTCCTTGAATCCCTGAAAAGAGGCGGAGTAATTCCCAATTGATGCTGGGAGTGTACCATTTAGCTGATTCAAAGATACTTCAATGTACTCCAAGTATCGGCAATTAGTTAATGAAGTGAAAAATCTCAATTCCGGAACCGAAGCTTCCCCAATCAAATTGTGTTTTTCAATTATAAGGCGACGTAGAAGTCTTACATTACCCAAGTTGGGCATTGTGCCAATGAAAGAGTTACTACCCATGAATAAGATGGCAAGCTTGGACGCATTGTTGATAGAGCTTGGAATTACTCTATTGAGTCTGTTGCGTCCTAGATAAAGTGTTTCAAGATTTGGAAGTGAAAGCCCCATGGTTAAAGGAGGGCAGCCAGAGAACTGATTGTCTAAAAGTCGATCATCTTCATTGTAGAGGCATTGAATATAGAAAAAGTGATGGTTCCATGAAACCTGTTGTTATGGACATTAATTTCCACAAGGTTGAGATGTCCAAGCTCATTGGCAATTCACCTGCTAGCACAAAAGGACTTATTGTTTAATTAACCAACTCTGTTCTCACTTGGAAGGGGAAAAAACCCTTAGAACAAGGTGTTTCCTTTGATGTACAGAAATTTCTCTCAATTGAGCCTGTGATTTGTCATGCTTCTTAGGTTCTTAACTTCTAATGATTTATCATCATTCAGGGTTCAGGATCTGAAAGCTATTGGACGTACCTGTCAATTTATTGTCATCTAGATATAGATACTCCAGCGCTGTGAGGTTTCCAACTTTCGCTGGTAGACTGCCCGTAATTTTGTTATCTGACAATTATATGACCCAAAGCTTTTTACAATCCTGATTGTTGGGAAGAGTAGGACCAGTTAATTGATTTGAACGAAGAAACAGCTATTCGAGCTCAGGAAGCCTATTACAAATGTCAAGCGAGAGGCTTCCGGACAGGCTATTATTAGAAAAGTCAATTGCTTTCAGAGAAGATATGTTGAAAATAAAAGATGGAATTGGCCCCGTCAGAGAGCCACCTTGTATGCTCAATAATTCTAGACATGAAAGATTACCCATTTCCAATGGAATTCCTCCTGAAAGTAGTCAAAGTGAGGAAAATTTTGTCATCACGAAGCTATCTGTTTATAAACAGACCCACTTTCATTTTTACATTAGGTTCATCTACTTGCATTTTTTTGGTTATCAAGGGTGTCGTTTAGAAGTTCCAAGTTTCTATTAAAGAAAGAAAAGAGATGATAATTCATAAAACTCGACTGATAGAAGTCATTTTTTTATATAGTACCTTAAAAAGAGAAGCACGGAAGGAACTGGCACATATCAATGGGAAGAAGGGGATGAAGTGATTACAAGAAAAAACTTCTGAGATCAAAACCCATTTTGACAGACAAAAATCTTTTAGAAACTTTAACATGCTTAAGTATCAAATCTGCTTAGGTGTCTGAAAAATGGAAGACAACCTCTTCCATGATCTTTTCTGCTTAAGGCTATCACTGTAGAAAATATGCAGAGAAATGCAGACAATGTCAAATGTAGCTTTGTATGTGTTTATAACTTACAACTGGATTTCTTCAGTCATAACAACTTATGGTATGCACAAGCCTCTGTAATAGTTAAACTTGTTCTGTAATAATAATAATAATATCTTCCAAGTTGTTTATCCCCCAGAAATAATGTAGTGAGCATGGTCAAGCTGCCAATCGTACTTGGTATGCTTCCATTGAAATGATTAAAGGATAACGATAGGACGCGGAGGGAACTGCACTTGTATATATTTGATGGAATATTCCCTTGTAATAGATTCTTTGAGAGCTGAAGTTCTGTCAGTGCCGAGATCCTATCCCACATCCTCTCCGGGAGACTTCCTGCTAGGCTATTAATAGAGAGATCAAGTTGCTGCAAAGAAGACAAGTTGAAGACACTAGGAGGTATGGTCCCTGTCAACTGGTTAGACCTTGAACTTAATATTTCTAGTGCAGACATATTGTCAATCTCCTTTGGAATATTTCCATCGATAAAATTGCTCCTCATTTGCATCTTTGAGTTGTTGCATAAAGATGGTGGAATGCTTCCGGAGAAATTATTGTTATTCAGAAGAATATGACAGTTCTGGTAAGGTTCCAAACCATGGAGGTACCTCTCCAATGAAGCTGTTAAATCCCACATTTATCTCTTCCACTCGACGCAGATTAGAGAGCTTGGCAGGTATTATTCCAGTGAAGTTGTTGGAGCTGATGTCTAAAGAACTTAGAAATGTTAAATTTCCAAGATGTGGAGCAATGTTGCCTCCGAAGTCGAAGCCCGAAATATTTAAGGCTATAACTCTCCGCTGATTTCTGCTGCAAGAAACACCAATCCAGTTGCAAACCGTGGCTTCAGCTGACCACTTAACAGCCAAGATGTCATAAGGGTCTGAAACTATCCCGAATTTGAAGGCGAGAAGTGCTTCCTGATCTGTGTTGAATGAATTTGTGCGGAGCAGTTCACTGATAACACTGCTACAGCAAAGAAAAAGCAAATTTTCTCCGTGAATTTGAAACTCTGCACAAGATTGCAATGTGAACAAATAATTTCAACAATCCTTTTGAATATAATCAAAGCCTTACATAGAAGATAGTTGGGTTCATGCCATAAATGAGTTGTGGGAGCATGTATATACACCATTCAACTAACTAATTTTCAGTGGTGCCAATCTTATCCTCGAAAAGATGTTGCTTTTAACATTCTTTCAATGGTATCTTCCCCAAACAAAACCTGTGAACTCATTCATCTGGACATTAATCCGAGGGCTTTTCGGGTATTTCATGACTTTTAATTTGATATCGGAAGAAAATTATTCTTTCCAGCAGTTGAAGAACTGACAATGACATGCATTAAAATATTTGCATTTCTATCATAATTAGCAAGTTTTGTCATTTAGGGGCCAAAGCAACACCCATTTTTCAAGAGAGTTTAAAGTCTAGTGAGACCTTTCATTTTTGTAAACTTATCTTTATCTTAACTGCTAATTCTAAATCAGACGCGATCTTCCAAGATTAAAAGAAGAAAAGAAAAAGGAAAGATAACGAAATAATAATTTTCATTATTAATCTCGTCTAAAAATATTAAGTGCAATTTACTCAACTGCATAACAAATAGTAATTGAATGAAAAAAGAGTAAAATATTTCGATGGTGGAAAATCTAAGAGTATATTAATCACAAAATTAGATATATGGATTACATAAACGTGAATCAAGATTTAGTTTTCTATATTTCTTATATTGGTTATTTATAAGTGTTTTTTTGAAGATAAAGCACGCCATCTCCTTCTGTACATGTAAATTTTTTTTTTAATTAACTAATAAAATTCATATATTAAGTTTGAATTTTCAAATCAAGATATTTTTCTTAAGAAATGATTCAGTTTTCTATCTCATTGTGTGAAACATATCAGCACCATAATTTTACTACCACCAATAATAGAAAATAAAAATAAAATTTTGTGCGTTCATTATCTCCTTACCGTTGGGAAAAAGAAAAATAAGAAGTAAGAAGAAAGAAAGAAAAAGGAAAATAAATATCGAAGTCGCGAGCACGATTTCAATTGATAAACACTGAAGAAGAAGGTTAGAGCTAACTGTTCTTTCTTTTCCCTCTTTTCAAGAAACCTCAGCTCCAAATTTTCCAGTTTTTTCTGCTTTACAGTTAGTGGTCTTCCACCGGAAAGAACCCAGTTTATTTTTTATGCAATCTTGATTTGAATTTCTCTGAAGAACTTTCAGTCTGATGGATCAAAATCAATTGTTAAACGAGTTAATAAGTTCTTCCTTCCTCCAGCAGTGGCGCAATAATTCCCAAACCCTAACTCTATCCCCCTCCAGTCAATCGGATTCCGGGCAACCCAATTCGGAGGAAGAAGACGAGAGAGAAGAGTGTCCGATGGAGCTGGATACGCTGAACAGTTCCGGTGGGTTTTCTGTTGTGGGCCCTGATAAATTGTCGGTGTTGTATCCAAATATGAATTTGCACGAGCATGATGTTGGGGTTGTTCATGCTAACTGTCCTGCTCCATCAAAGCGGATGTTGTACTACTTTGAAATGTATGTTAAGAACGCCGGTGCCAAGGGCCAGATTGCAATTGGATTCGTCACTTCTGCCTTCAAAGTCCGTCGCCATCCTGGGTATGCATCTTGTATCATTAACGAGTTTTTTTTTTTTTTTTTTTTTTTTTTTTTTTGCAAGCATTCATTAGGGGGCTTACTGGATTGCACTTGATTGTGGGGAATTTGGTTTGAATAATGGTCATAAGAAGTCCAAAAAATGGCAATTCTCTGTACTTGAATATACTGTACCTATGTAGAGGACGCATTTGATTACTATTTTCTATTTATATAGATACTTTATTGGGGTAAAAGGGGAAAAATATCCAGTGCGCACTTCTGATGATATAAGGCTCAATACTAATCTGTTAAGTAGCACTAACAGTTGCGAAAAAAGAATCCTTTCTTAAGTGGTACAAGGTCTAAAAGGCATCACCTCAAGTAATAGACCATGGCTTAGCAAGATGAGAACCCCTGTGGCTGCATCCTCTTTCTTTCAAATTTCTCTGCATGTCTTGGCTTTTCCTTTTTTTTTTTTTTTTTTTTTTTTGAATTTAGGAACTGTCTGCATAAAAATTTTTCTTTGATCATTACATTTTATTTGCTTGTATACTAGAGTAAAAATTTAAGTTATTTATTTGTTTGGGAATTAGCTAGCACTGGATTCCACTGAGGTCAGGAGTTTAACATGGAAAATTATAGCAAACATGGCAACAATATAGTGGTATGAAAAAATTAAAGATTTTACAATTGTTTCCATAAATGTTTCAATTTAAATTACCAATCAATAATAACATTTCATGGACTTAGCTTCAGACTCTAGAGTTGAGTCAAGACGAGCACAATTGTGCTTTCGAGAAAACTAAGCATCTCAATCAAGATTTTTATAAATAATGATAATTTTTTATTCAAGTTTAAATCTTAACATCTTTCCCAGTATTTCCTCTCTAGAAAAGGTAAAGTCAATTTAAATCATCGTCACAGCCTTCTTTGTAACATTATAGACAGAAGTTCCTGAACATCCTTGGGGCTATCTTTCTAAATATATTATAGGAACCAAACCTTTTTCTATTCTCTTAGTTTTCTTGAAGTATCCAACATTTTCCAATTTTGTTGCTCTGTTGCTCAACAAACTTGTTCTTGTTCTTTTATGTTCTGTTGGATTATGCTGACCAAACACTAATTTGTGGAACCGTGGACTAAGGTTTAAAGTTCCTTACCTCCAGTACTGGGGAATTTGAAGTCAAAGACGACAAAGAATTCAGGCAATAAGATCTGTTGAGAGTTCTGACAAGTAAACACTCGCACAGCCATTTGGACAAATACTGCTATGCGCATGATGACTCTTGGTGGTGGCCTCCACTTTGAGCTTTACTTTTGTGTTCGCCCTTGCTAATTGATGTTAGAGAAATTAGAGAAATAAGTTTGTTTATTAAGTAACCTGACCTGTCTTTACAGTGGAAAATGTACCTATTTACGGTTTCAGGAAATGTACCTCAAGGAAATTAGAGAAACAGTTTGTTTAGTAAGTAAGCAAGCTTGTCTTTACAGTGGACAAGGTACCCCTTTACAGTTGTAGGAAATAAGGATATGTACAGGAATAACAACAGGAAAAAATTTAAATATTAGAAAATATCTAAAAACACATTGCAACCTCTTGCTAAAGTAACTGTTCGACTTTGGCAAGGCTTCACCAGAGCATTTATTTTGATCTCTGTCATGATATTTGCATCTCTATGGCAGCTTATGCAATTTTTTGCTGAATATCAGAAGTAACTAAAATTAGGGACATCAAAGCGCTGTTTGTGGCCTTTCAGAGGTTAAAGAGATTCAATTCCCAGAAGTGGGGAATCTTGTCTAACCTTGTTCAGGGTGAGGGTCATTAAAGTATCTGCTTTACTAATTTGCAAGGAGAAACTATGTAGCACAATATGAAACTTCTGACCTGTGGAAATAGTGATTGCTGTAGTGTTGTTTTCTAACCCTGGAATGTGCTGTTGAGATGGGAGATTCCTAAGTGCTGTTGAGATGGGAGATTCCTATCAGCCTAAAGAATGATATGGATAAATTACCTTAAGTAAATGAATCTCACATGAGAATTGAGAATTCAATATTAAAGAGTGAGTAAGTCAACAGTCAGAAGCAGAATCACTACATTCTATATATTTGTTATGTTATTTTGAAGTCCCTGTTGATCCTTCTCTCCGACAGCTCGGAAACAAACAGTTACGGGTATCATGGTGAGGATGGTCTTCTTTACCGTGGGCGTGAAAGGGGAGAGTCATTTGGCTCTACATATGCAACTGGTGATACAAAATACACAACTGGTGATGCAGTCGGTGGTGGTATCAATTATGCTACTCAAGAATTCTTTTTCACGTAAGATGGTCATTCAGGAAGTTATGTTATTTATGTATAATTAACTTGTCATATCTGCGGATTGAGATAAAGGTTTATTCCTGCAAGCCCATTTCATCATTAATTTTACTTGTGATAATTCTCATGATTATCCCTTCTTAATATCAGGAAAAATGGGGTTATAGTGGGAACAGTACACAAGGATGTCAAAGGTTCTGTATATCCAACAGTTTCTGTTCATAGCCAAGGCGAGGAGTATGTATCATCATAAATTTTGTTTTCGGCAGATGTTATGTAAACATGGTTGAATTTTTCCTTTAATGTGCAACAACTTGAAAAATAGTTGTGGGGTATATTTACAAGTGACTTTGAGGCTCTACTTTGTGATTTCCATATGCCACACTTCATTGTTATCAAGCGCATGCTGTATGAGAATTCTACTTCTCTGTTCTGTTTTCTGCGTCAATACTTTCTCTAAGTATTTCGTGCAGCTGATCAATTACTTTAGCATGTAAGATGCATCTAACTTCTTAAAATTGTGTTGATCTGTGTGGCAGGGTGACTGTCAACTTTGGAAAGGATCCATTTGTTTTTGATCTTAAAGTAAGATTCGCTTTCTTTCATTTCGAATTACTTCTCCTTTAAACGAGTTTATTGTAACTTTCTTTATTGATGCTAACGTCACATGCTATATTTTCTCATTTAGAAAAATCAATTCCTTGGGATTGAGAATCTTGAGGAAAGGATTAGTGAAGATTGGCATAATCAATTCCTAATACAGTAATTGTTTTACTCACACTGTCACATCTGATCGACTTTTTTATCCATCTATCAGGAGTACGAGGCAGAGCAAAGAGCAAATCAGCAAGAGAGAATTGACAGTATTTCAATACCACTGGATGCTAGCTATGGGTAAGTTCGAGTTGCTATGTTCAAGCTCCATAGCAAAACTCTGATATTTTTGTTCAAGCACCATAGCAAAACTCTGATATTTTTGGGGGGCTCAACTTGCCCGAAATAAGTCTCCATTTAATATACAAGTACTCTATGTTGGAACACTCCTGACCCTTCTCTACTGCAATTCTTCCTATTAAATAAGATTCTTCCTGTGCCAAAACAGCAGCCTAACTGCCAAGCTAGTGTCAAAACAGCAGCCTAAGTGCCAAGCTAACTCCTCATTTTAATTTCATTGTTGATATTTGCTAATTTTGTTTAGATAAAATCATTCTATTTGTTCTTTTGGCCGTGGAGGCTACTGGAAAATAGTTTAGATGATATGATCTTTGATTGCTCTTAATTATGTGAAACAGAATTTTTTTTCCCCTCTGAATATCATGAATATTTGTTACTGCTCCATTTATTCTCTGGCGTTTCCAGTATCTCAATATTGCATGCATACCTGATTCTAATGCCATCATGTGTTGACTGAAGCTGTTTCATGATTTTGAACCCACGTCTCCTGGTGATGTGCTTTAAACACCAAAACTGGAATTGTCTTATAACTGGGGCAAAAAAAAATTTATTTCTAATTTAGGGGGAAAAAAATAAAATTGAAAGTTTGGCATTTTTGTTGGATAAAATAATTATGTGATTACTTTATTTATTTTTATGATAGACAGCCTTTTGCTTATACTGTGTCGTTGGGTAATGTTTAAAATGATAGAAACAGAAGATTTGTTTAAGGCTTTAATCGTTTCTGATCTTCAAGGAAGAAAAAAGCTGATATGATTTTTGTACGGAAAAAGCCACTTTGTTGATGTGAAATGTGAAAATAGAAGCCTTTTTAGCAATGCAGCAAGAATATTCACATCGAGGAAATGAGATTCTGAATTGATTAGCCTTTCATCGTAAGTGCATTTCACTCTGATGATTATAGTAGTCAGATTTTTTAAATCCATCCTCAAACCTATTCATGTCCCTTTATAGTAAAAAGTGACTCCTCAATTTTGACATCTTATAATGAGAAATTATCAATTGTAACTGGAATAACTGGATTTGATTACTGAAATATAGAAATACAAGTAGTATTTCTTTGATAATCTTCGATGGTTTTCACTTTTACAGAGTAGTTCGGTCCTATTTACAGCACTATGGGTATGAAGGTACTCTTGAATTGTTTGATATGGCTAGTAAAAGTACTGCTCCTCCAATTTCCTTGGTTCCAGAAAATGGGTTTAATGAGGATGACAACATATATGCGATGAATCAGAGGAGGACTCTTCGTCAGGTGTGGATAGAAGCATATCATTTTTGTTCATGATTTACTGGCTATTTGCAAGGCATTAGTTTTCTGGGATTCCACGTCCTATCAGCATGGTCAACAGTCAACCTATTTTAAATCAAAAAAAAAAAAAAAAAAAAATTCTTCCCCTTAGTCTACTCCCTTGAGTGCCATATCTTCATAGTGTTA
>CAVNYN010239535.1:0-13018 GCA_963692815.1 Nyctanthes arbor-tristis | reverse complement strand
GTCTTCAATTGGTTGTCTTTGACATGTTTTGAATTGACTGTGATTTGTGTTGATTGGTAGATTGCTTTTATTGTTTCATGTGTTGTTTTACGAATTCTTTTATCAGTTGTATTACTTGTTTCAATTTATTTGCATTTGTGTTAAAGGGATGTGATGCTGTATTTTGATTTATGCTATGGTTTTTAGTATATGGCTTGGTTTCCTTTGCTAGGTATATGTATCTAATAGTATTAGGTCGCGTAAGGACCACATTCAGAATAACTTACTGTCATCTTTACTTCTAATGGGGTGTATTCGGGATTGTCTATGTCTTCATCGAAACAGGTTTTTTACTTATGATCTTTGTAGTTTTGCACATTACGTTTTCCCGCCGAACTTAATAATACAAATTGTTGCTTTTTATGTATGTTGGCTTTATCTTTTTCTATTATATTGAGCTATTGATTAATTGGGTTTAATTTTTGTTTGCAGCATGTACTGTTAACTTCCATGGGTAAATAGGATGTCTTACTCAGTTCTAGAAGTGTCAAACATTTTTTTTGTACTCGATTTTGGACACTATGGTAAGTAACAAACTCTAAATTACTTATACATAATATTATTCTTCATTATACTTCTACATTAGATCGGAAGAGCACACGTCTGATTTTTGCATTGGTCAGGTGCGAAGAGGTTGATTATTTCTAGAGTTTGCACATAACTGACTTTTCAAATTATGGAGACGAAGGTGTAGCGTATAATATCATAATTGAAAGTATCAATACAAACGGCAAGCTCCAAAAGCACAGTGGATTTGAACTGAAATTGATTAGAGCAAAGAGAAGCTCGAAAAGAAGATTCCTTTTGTATTCTGTTCCCTCTTGGCGATTATTTGATGGAGAGCTATACTTGAAATTCTATTGGTTGTATCTATAGTTGTACTTAAATACTTCGAGATTTATACTATTGTTGCAGATAAATCTCAAGATGGTTATTTTATTTTCACCTCTGTGTAGTTTGAACATATTGAGATTTTAGAATTTTATTTTCTTTGAACTTCTTCTTCTTCTTAAATATGTCCAAAAGAAATCTTATAGATGGAGATTTCATACACATCTGGATGATGTGGGTAGTTTGGAACTTATTTGGCTTTTTATTTTGTCACTTATTTTTTGCAGATTGTGGACTTTATATTCATCCTATATTGACGGTTAAAGGATATTGATTGTTACATTTTTGCCATTTTTTACTACATCTAAAATTTGTCTATTTTAACTTAATACCAATTACCAGTAATTAGCGCTCAAGCAACATTCATCAGCATGGGTGACCAGCCAATTAAATTGAGACCTGTGTCTTTATACTTGCGTTGTAGTATCAACAGTATTTCTATTTTACATTTAAATTTAAAATCTGTTTGAAATCATAACAATATTTATAGGTTTCTACTTTCCTTTTACTTGTTTGAGATTTTTCAGACAGATTAAAATTTGCAAAAAATTAAATTAGTTATATTAGATATAATCAAATATATGAAATGAGTATAATTTTCCCTTTCTATCTTATATTTAAAATGAATTTTTACTTTATATGGCTAAATGCTCTACAAGATTACATGAGCTGAATATTCATAATTGCATACATGCGTGTAATCCTTTTTTTTTCCATGTTATATGGACCATATTTTGGCGTGTGAATTGAGCTTCTTTTGATGTTTGATGATATGCTTAGAGGTTATTACGTACTTCTCGTTTTCCTAGATGGATTTGAGAAATTTATTAAGCTTTCTTTGCTTCATTTATCTTAGGCTTGCATGCAATAAACACCATTCAAGCTAATAAGCTAACTGATGATGGAGCTCCAGTAATGCGGGGGACAACAATTTGCCAGGACTTTTTCTTATAAAGTCATTGGTCTGCGAGCTTGTGTAGGAAAAAAAAAAGAAAATGGGAAAAAAAAATGTCTTCAATTCCTTTTCAAAGTACTCTGCAAAGTATCTTATTTTTTTAATTTTTTAAATTATTATAAGTTTCAACTTTATTATCTTTTTAGTTATTTCTATTTCTATTAAAATTAATCTTCCCGTGCATCGCACGGTGCGGTGCTAGTAGATAATGAATTCAAAACTCAAAACTGAAACCTAAAAGAGGGAGATAACAAATTTCCTCTTCATAATCAAGGTAAAATAGACTTTAACTAAAGTTAGACATTTTTTTATGCAAAACCTTCTGATTAATCATTTTTTATTTTTATTTTTATTTTTTTTATACAAGATGGAGGGATGAGAGAGGAAATAGGAGAGGAGTAGATATGGTTCGAACCCAGAACCTCCTAACCGGAACATAGAACATAACTATTACAACACTTGTCCGAACCACGACTCATCAATTAGTAGTGTACACAAAAATGTTATAGAGACTGAACCTGCCACTTGGTCTAATCAGATCATCCTTTGCTATTGAGGACTTCACTTCTTCCCTCTCTGTTCGTCTAGGTCGCCCATAGTTGGTCTCTGTTCGAGCTAGATCGGGCTTCTATATAGAGCCTGAGAATTTTCTGTTGGTTTTCGGACTCTATACAGGGGTCCAATCTGACTCCTTAGAAAATACCGCCCAATTCCATCTCTATCGACATTTCTTTTTGTCTTGAAGAGAAATCTCAATATAATTTAATATTACATCCGTCTAAAAAAAATGGCTCTATTTCACCTAAATTAAGAAAAGTGCATTAATAATAATAAAAAAGTAAATTTTAACATCATTTCTCTTTTATACTATTTCAAGTATTAATTATTCGACTTTAATAATTCTATTTTTTATAAATATATAGATTAAATAATAGCATATAAAAAAACTTATATTTCAACTATTTTTTAAAAAGGAAACTTGTCCATATTTTACGACGAGTGAAAAATGAAAACTGGATCATCTTTTTGGGACGGAGGTATTATATTTAATACTTCATCCGTCCCAATTATATAGTCTATTTTGCTAGTTCACGTAAATTAAAAATTATATAAGAAATATATATTTTGCAATATGTGTTCTTAATTTACATTTATTTAAGGGTTAATTATTACACCTAACGTCCCCAACCTTTAAAGTTATTATCGATTATGCCTCCAACATTTAATTTTCTTTCTGGGTATACTCAACCTTTTAAAAGCATTACACCTAAGGTCCCCCTTTTGGCTGCCGAGTCTCCCATTGTGCTGCCGAAAATGGTAGCAAAAGTGCTGACAGTCAAAAGTGCTGTCATTTCTAGCGGCACAAAGGGGGAGACTCCTCTCCCAAAGGCTGCCGGAAATGGCAGCCAAGCCCTCCCCAACAATTCTTTTTTTTTAACATTAAAATATTTAAATTTTTTTATATTTTACCATAATACCCCCAAATTTAATAGAAGAATAAATGATTTCCCTCCGAGGGACAAGTGTAACGCTTTTGAAAGGTTGAGGACGCCCAGAAGAAAAATTAAAGGCTGGAGACGTGATCGATAATAACTTGAAAAGTTGGGAATGCTAGATCTAATTAACCATTTGTTTAATGAGTAGAATTTGAAATTGATAAATTTAACGAACTATTAAATAAAGATAAATTAGTAAAATAATATAATTTTAGATTGGGGAATTATATTCCCACAACATAAATTTATTTCAACACCACAGTTTAAATTTTTTTCTTTAGATCTTTAAAATTACATTAATAATCATTGTTAAATTTAATCTTTTTTCCTTCCACCACAATCATGGTTATCCTAATTTGAATCTTTTTAATAATTATTATTCTTTTCAATTTCTATTTTTTAGTAATCACTTGCTACAATTTTGATTTATAATACGATTCGACAACTTTAGATTTTAAAGATTTATTTTCTATACAGTTTTATTTTAGTACCTAACTTTTAGACTGTAACGACCTGCTCCACTTTGAAATGATATTGTTCGTCTTGGGCCTAGCCCGCATAGTTTTGCTCTTGAGTTCTCACTCGAAAGGTCTCATGTCAGATAGAGTGAATCTCTTAACTTATAAAGTGGTCTCCTTTTCTCTACCCAAGTGATATGGGATTGAGGCTGTCACAATCACCTCACCTACGGGCCCAACGCCCTCGTTGGCTACACTTCCTGCTGGGCTCAGCTCTGATACCTTCTGTAACGACTCACTCCACTTTGACATGATATTATCCATTTTGGGCCTAGGCTGCATGGTTTTGCTCTTGAGTTCTCACCCAATAGGCCTCATGTCAGATGGAATGAGTCTCTTGACTTATAAACTGGTCTCTTTTTCTCTACCCAAGCGATGTTGGATTGAAGCTGTCACAATGCACTTATAAACTGGTCTCCTTTTCTCTACCCAAGTAATGTGCGATTGAGGCTGTCACATAGACGTTGTTTCATGAAGAATGATTTTAACTTTTTTCTTTTTATTTTAATATATATTACTTTCTATAAAGTATAAATAAATTTATAATATTACTTAAGAACACGCGATTGAATTGGAATAAAAAAATATAATAATAACTGAATACTGTTAACTTAAATTCTAATTTCAATTTTGTAGGACCGAATTGTTCTGAATTAGAAGTTTTGAAAAATCTATATATTTATATTTGAGTTATTTGAAAAGTTAAAATATTTAATGTTACAAAAAAAAAAGAAAAAAAGATTGGAATATTTAGTTATTCAGTTTCTGTTTTCAGAACGTTGTTTCCATTTAATTAATTAATTAAATCTAATTTGAAAAGTTATAGATGATTTATGATTCTATTAAATTAAGTTTGAGAAATTGTCTTTTTAACGCTACATACGAACTTGCATTAGTAGTTTACACTTGAAAATTAGCTCAAATTAATGTCCATGTTAAGAGCTTTGATTTAAGATCTAATTTGTATATATTTTGACTTACGAACAGTGTAAAAAAATAATTATATTGTGTTAGATGTAATATATAAGAATATAAATCTTTGATGTGATTTTATATATTGATTATAGATAATTAATTTCATAGATATATGTATAAATGAATAGTGGTGTGCTAATTAAAAATGTCTTTTAATTGTAGTGCTTTTATAATGTGGTGTAGAAATAAAAATTCATAGTATTAATATAATTGTCTTTTTAGACTTTTTAATAAAGAAAGATGACTATATAATTGGAGCACTCTAAAAAAGTGACATGGGATATATAATTAGGAAAGTGGGAGTATCTTCCTTCATTATTTGTGATTTCTAAAACGGCATATTAATGATTTTCTCTTTCCTCAATCTTCCATGAAAAGTGGTAAAGCCCCGGTTGGAGCATCTCTGATACAAATCACAATCGGAAGTGTTGTGACGGATAACAACATTCAAATGATTTAAGAAATGTGTGCAAGTGACTATTATACCCTTTCCAACACCTCTCCCTTTTTTTTTTTTTTTTGGGGGGGGGGGGACGCCATACCCTTTGAATTCGACAATTTCAAGGAACATTTATACCAAAGAAATACTCCATTATTATACTAATATTATAATTAATGAGCAATTCTATAGAGATATGGAAAAATGATATTAATAAGTGACAATTTCACATAACACATACTAATTGGGTGATGATTATATAGCCACTTTTTTATCATTCAATATAAGTGTGTCACATATATAATGTCACTTATTCATGTCTCATTTTTATGTCTTCTTAGAATTTTTGCTAATTAATAGATCTATTAATCAATTAATTGAGAGTTACTTGTTTTACTAGAAACACTACATTCTAATTGTATCCAATATCCTTCATCTTTTCAATTTTTAGATTAAGTCATTTGTAGAACAATTTTATGCATTAATCAATATAGAAAATCATTGCAAATTTAATTTTTTAAGAAATTACAAAATACGTGAAAAACTCTATTATGAATCCTCTTATTAACGATTTGACTATAGAAACGGAGGTCACATGGCTTGATTCCTGAATTTCTGATTTGAATTTTAAAGGAGGAAAAATCTTCTAAGCCTTGGACTTGCTTGTATTTGTTATTAACTTCAATCTTCTACCTTAACTTGATTTTACTTGAATTTGAGATCGGAAGAGCGTCGTGTGGGAAAGAGTGTAGGCAATGGTGTAGATCTCGATTTGATTTTGGGAGAGTTTTGACGTTTTTGCGTCTTTAGGGGTTTTGAGCACATATGACTTGTGATTTTAATTGATCCAAATGTCCCTATTTTATAGGCAAAACTTAGGGTTTCAAAGAAAAAGCGGAAGGGTCGTGAGCAAATTAAGTTTTGGACATAGGATGGCTCTTCGTAAAAAAATTAAATAGATTTAGACAACTTTGGGGTTTGAAGTGTTTAAGTGGGCTAGTTCATTTTATATCGACACAATTTATAAAATAAACTTGTGAAAATTTTCAATGTTTAAATTTCTTTCATCATCTTTCTTAAAAAAAATTTTTTTATTTCATCATGTTTTTATTCTCAGTTATCACATCGTGTATTTAACAAAATTATATTTTTTCTTTTCACACTAATATATGAAAGTGTGGATGAGGGGAAATCTTTTGATTTCCCTTTTTGTCCTTACATATTTCTTGAATTCCTTATTTGCCCTTAGTTCATTAATTAATTATTTTTTTTTCATATTTCTATTAAGAGAAAATTAGGAAAAAAATCTGCATATTTCATATTTAATTGAAAACTACATTTAAAATTATTACCGCCGAAGTAAGACGCAAAAATACGGCCAAACGGGATTGCCTAAAGGAGTTGGTGCCTAATTTCTCTCCACATGTGGCATGCTCTCTCCTGTTTCCATTTTTAACGAATGCTTCAGTTTCGTTATCCTTTCTCCATTTTTATTTTTTATTTTTTTTATTTTTTTTAAAGTTTCTTGCCTTTCTCTCTCGATATTTTTCTTCATTTTTGTTTGTAAATTTTAATTTTAAATGGAAAAGTAATAACTAATGTAACATTTAATGCGATTCTTTTATACAATTTGGGGAGCTTGTGCATAAACTCGAACTCATGACCTTATTTATTAAGGCAAAATTAAGTTGTATACTACAATTTATTATAAATATTGAAAAATACTTCAAAAACTAATTAGGGCCTTAATGACCATAATTTTACAGCTACGTGGTGAAAACATTGTCCCCTTTCTCACTTCTTATCTTTCATCTCTCCACGTGTTCCCTTTGTTTTTTTATTTTATTTATTTATATATATATATATTTTTTGCTTTTATTGCTTTTTTTCCTTCTTAATTTTGGTTTATGACTTTTTAGAAGTTACATTTTCATTATCATTTAATTAAAATTAACATATCACATATAGAAAAAGTACTAAATGTGATGTTTTTAACTATGTGATGTTGTAATTGATTGTGCCTTTTTCTATGCAATATATATGAGTTTTTCAATGAAATATGAGATTTTTTAATTATTAAGCGTGATTTTTTTGATATAATATGCGACTTTTATTCAAGTGTGACTTTTCCGATATTATATGTCACGTTTTAATCAAGTGTGACTTTTTCTATATAATATGTGATTTTTTAATCAAGTGTAATTTTTTTATAAAATATGTGACTTTTTAATCAAGTGTAACTATATAATATGCAACCTTTTAATGAAGAGTGACTTTTTCAATGTAATATGTGACATTTTAATCTAGTGTGAATTTTTCAGATCGGAAGAGCGTCGTGTAATCAAATGTAACTTTTTTAATGCAATACACGACTTTTTAATCAAATGTAATTTTTTAACGTAATATATGACTTTTTAATCAAGTGTGACTTTTCGATATAATATGCGACTTTTAATCAAGTGTAACTTTAATTAAAAAAGTTACATGTATTGTCATTTTTTACAATTGACTCTAAATCACATTTGTTATAAATGTCAAATAATCATTATGCGATTTTTTAATTGAAGAAGTCACATGTATTGTGACTATTTTAATAAGTCACGTATAAAGTAAATGTCAAATAATCATATGTGATTTTTTAAAACATAAGGTTACACGGCACGTGATTTGTCTGTAAATCTAATTTTAGTACTTACACGATTTTTTAATTGAAAAAGTTACATGGAATGTGACTTTTTACAAATTACTCTTAAGTCACTTTTTAGTAAATACTAAATAATTATTATGCGACATTTTTAAACAAAAAGTTACACAACACCTAATTTTGTGTAAATCTATGATTTTAATCGATGTGTGTGTGTGTGTATATATATATATATGCGAATTTTTAATTGAAAAAGTTATATAAAACGTGACTTTTTAGTTTTTACAACTGACTTTAAGTCAAGTATGTAATAAATGTCAAGTAACCATTATGTAACTTTTTAAAATAAAAAGTTACACAAGACTCGATTTTTGTGTAAATCTATGATTTTACTTGTATGTGACTTTTTAATTAAAAAAATTACTTGTGACGCGACTTTTTAAAATAGACATTGGGTCACGTATTTAATAAATATCAAATAATCATTATACGTCTTTTTGACATAAATAGTAACACTATTGTAACAAATTATGGCACACTTGAAACATGTTACTAGTCTTGAATAAAAATGTGACTTTTTTAATTTTGATATGTGACTTTTAAATTAAATGTGACACAATCTATATCACATTTTAATATGACTTCTTTTATTTATGATTTTTAGTTAATTATGACTTTTTGATTTTTAGATATTAATTTTTAGTTTATGAAAAAGTGATAAATAATATAATATAATAATTAATTAATAAAAATAAACCAATTCAATAGAAAATGAACTTTTAAGTAAATCACAAAAGAAAGGAACACGGCCAAGTTATTGTTATCTTTGTGCGCATGATTGGATTTGGTCAGTCCCTACTCCACCGTATGTTTACCGACCCTACTCGACCGTATGTTCACCGCTTTCTGAAATTCACAATGTTTAGACGTGTTTTTTTTAATTCTTTTTTATATTGGGGTATTTGTCTAAAGTCCCCCTCTATTAATGACATGCATTGCTTGGAACTAATTGCAAGGGTTGTCATACACCATTACGAGGTTTTGGGTTTATTACATATATGTAAATTGGGAAAAAATTTCGATACTCTAAGAGTACTGAACTCGATATTCCTAGCCAGTTAGGAATTTGCATGTGGATTCAAATGTCTCAATTTGTTATTTAATTTGGGTCTTGAATCCTACATGTGAGTTTTTGATTAGTCAAGAGTACCAAGTGTTCAGTGCTCCTAGAGTATCATAGTTTTTTCCAGTAAGTTGTAACAAAACAAGGATTAAGACGATTACTTTCAAGGAAAAAAAGACGATTGTGTTGTCTTTTCATTATTTAATTCATATTTTATCTTATTTATTATGATTCAAATTCAGATAAAAAATAGCATTTACTTCTTCTTTTATTGGCATTTAATAAAAAGAATTTTTGAGTGTGCTCTTCCGATCTCTAAATATTTATAGTTAAAAATAAATTGAACGGACTTATATTTCATCTATTAAAGTAGTCATACGTAAATTTATCTTTAAACAAGTAGCATATTTAAGTTAAAGTTAACAAGGAAGATCGAAAATCAAATATATTTTGGTGATGACTTTTTTCGGTGGCATTTAGACTCCTCGAAAACCTGCGTAAATGTCCACTACACAGTAAATAAAATTGTGTGTTAATTTTTATAGCTGAGTGGTATTAATAAAAATATAAGACCATGTGCAAAGCACATGCTATATACTAGTAATTTTAAAAAAATATAATTGAAAATTTTTGAGTAGTAACCATCATTAAGAAATAAGATATACAAATTAATAAAACGTCTATAAAAATGCAAGAAAATTTGTTTGGACACAAATTTTATACGTTATAACAATTGAGGACTTTAAAGTAATAAAAATGTGGTGTAAGTATTGTGAATATATTTTCTCTTAACAATTAATTAATTTGAAAGAATTTATTTATTTGTCCATCCTAAAATATTGTCAAATGAATATCACATATTTTAGCGATTCACCTAGTCATCATCATCTTGTTAATTTGTCACCAGTTTATTTATACCTCTAATTCTAAATTTGATTGGTGCTATTTTGGAAACGTAGAATATTATGTAGTAGATTAAATAACTTATAATATATATATTTTTATTTGCCCATTGCTTAAACAATAATATAACACCAAAAGTAAATAAAATTTATCATGTGTAGATGAGAAATGAGAAAAACGACTCTATTTTCATTCTAAAAAGAAAACTAGTTTTTCACACGTGATACATGTGAAGAACAATTCACAAAAATATAATTAGTAAAAAGTTGAACAATAAATTATCGACATATATACATGATAGTTGTTTAGTTGTGATGTTTAATTCCTTATATGCGTAATTAATTATGTAATATTGTGTTGAAAAGTCTGTGTTTATGTTTAGTTTGGTCAATTGTAAGTTCAAATCTAAGATGAGAGCGGAATTGTACAAGTCGGGGCAAGTCGACAAAATTTACAAAGTTTGGGGGTCAAAACGAACAAAGTTGGACAATAGAGGACAAAAGTGATGCATGCAGAAAGCATAAGGCCACATGGCTCTTCCATCTCATGGGGCCACATGCGCGAAGAAAGACTAGGGCGACATGGTGCGGGCACATGGCTTAGCCATGCAGCCCTGTTTAGAGCCGACTGAAGACGTGCGGCCGCATGGGTCTAAACCATGGGACCCCATACTGCCCATTTCAGAGAGGTTCCAAATCGTGCGGCCGCACAATGTAGTGACGTGTGACCAGGGGAGGCAGCATGGTAGAGATGCTGAATTCTGGTTAAGGTTGAAGAAGATCCATGTAGACGCATGGATCCTCCACGCGGTCTCATGGTTATATTTGTGTGGAAATTTTATTTTTCCTAGTTTATTTAGAATTCTTTTTAAGATAATTTTTGTACACGAATTTTATTATTTCCTTTAGGGTTTTTAGACTAGGATTTTTAGACTTTATATAAAGAGGTCAAGCCTAGTTTTAAGAAGAGAGGAAGAGAGAAAACACAAAAATATCATAGAAAAGAAAGAGAAAAACACAAGAACTTCGAAGGTTCGGAGATCAAGTTTAATATTCAAGGCGGAGAAACTTAGTGCAAGAGTTCTTCATCTTATTTAATATATAATTACCTAGGTTATGCGCTATAGTTTATTTATTTGTAGTCGTATTTTTCATGCTTGATTTATGCAATAAGAGTCATTAATTTAGACAAAACAAATAAATTTGCTTGTGGTTAGTGAGATCACGTAAATTGAACTTCGACGATATTTTCATAAGTTTCTTGTTATTAATGCACTTAAGAGAGTTGATAATGAGCTCACTTAGAGATAGGTGGGGGCCTAATTAAGTAGGATTAACTAGTTTCGAGATGAGTAGTTAATTTATTTAGTAAAATTCGATCAGTAATATAGACTAGTTGTCGCAAGACTAGGTGGACCAATTTTGGTGAAGTCGTGGGTTATAACATATATCCATCATTTAAGCGCCTCTAAAGCATTGTATATATTTTACTTGTTTAATTTTATTAACTTGTTACTTTATTTTCGTTTCTTAATAAAACTCAATATTTGATCATTCAAATAAAGTTAAAATTAATAATTTCAGTACTCAATTTGATCATCGTGAGACCGATAACTCGAACTCACTGTCCACTTTATTACTTGTCACGACCTGTATACTTGCGGATATATCATTTTTAGTGAATAATACATCAACGGGATATATAAAAACTGTACATATAAGTTAGAGCAAAATTATTATTCATCCTTGGGATAATTTTACGCTAGTATGACGTATGTATAATTAATTTGTTAGTGGTTGAAAGCAAATTAACTTTTATAAAAGTCTAGCCCGTTTCTTTAAGAGCATCTCTAATATATAGTCATAGTTATGGAATAAATTGACAATTGGAAAAAAATTACTTGTTTGGCACATTAAATGCTTGACATTGTCATGGAAAATGTCATGAGATGACATTCTGTATAACAATGTCAAGCATTACTTTATCCAATAAAAAAATTCTCTCTCTTTTTTTTTAAGATACCTAATAATAACTTGACAAATATGTAATGTTGACATTGTTGCATTGAAAGATTTTTTGAGATCGGAAGAGCGTCGTGTAGTCTTTGATATATATACACCTAAGACATTTCACATTGACTTTGCATTAGAGATGCTTTAAGGGGTTAGGTTGGGGTACTAGACTTATTCAATTCTTTATATGAGGCCACAAGAAATATATCTAAGATAGTGATACTCCAACGAGTTAATTACATCGACGCTCTTCCGATCTCTCTTAGAGTAAGCAGACAAGATAACTCGTCTTACACATTTGTTTTTGCATTTGGGCATCAATCAATTTATTAAAGAAGAAGAAAATCATCCCTTAGTTGAATAAAATCCAAGTGAAAAAGATTGCAAATCCATATAGTAATTAATCTCCAGATCCTAAATGAAATTAGGTAATCAGGTATGGGTACAACAATCAATAATTATTCAATCCGGTAAAGAATTTTGAGTTATCTTAAAAATATACACATAGTTCATTTCATTCTACATTGATCAATAGTACATCAAAGGTTGTGCTTGCTAATTTTTATGAAATGTAACTTTTTCTTTTCGTTGAACAAAGGTTGTGCTTGCTAATTTTTATGACATGTAGAAACAAGAGTCTCGACTTTAATTCTACTTATTGTGTTTTTCTACACCAAACTCTCAAGATCAAAGCTTCTTAAGAATCCTTCAATCTCATTAGAATTTTATTTCATCCATATTCGAAGCAACTGTTCCAACTTCTTTGGTATTTTATGTATATCGAGGCATTGATAATATGTCCAAACTAATGGCTTCTTTTATGTCTTCTACTCTGGTGTTTGGATATCGAAATGTGACATAATCAAGTTGGATTTCCATCTTGGTGTTTGAAACGGATATAATTAAAAAGATTTTTAACTTTAATTTCACATAGTTAGAAATACATGAATATATCCATTTACGTCTAACAATCTAACAAATTTTGATTGGAAATCCAATATTGTAAGAGAGTAAAATTTTGAT
>CAVNYN010239531.1:20053-55280 GCA_963692815.1 Nyctanthes arbor-tristis | reverse complement strand
TCCCTTTTTTCCCCCACTGTTTTAGCAACTGTTTCTACCCTTCACTTTGTGCAATAAACGTAGGCCTGTCAAGTTGGTTTCAGCACCCCCCCCCACACAACACACACAGAGAGACAGAGAGAACAAAAATAGAAAAGAAACTGGTTTTTTTTTTTTTTTTGAGGGGGGGGGGGAGGGAGGGAATCTATGATACAAGCTCGAGTGAGCCAAGCTGGCTGAACTCACTTCTTTGACACCCCCAAAACAAAGGCTGCTAAATTGAACTCTTATCTATAGTGATATGCTGACTCTGAAATCTGAATTTATACTCCATGGGTTTTCCATTATATTTAATATCAAGCTGAATTCTTTTAGTTTCGTACCAATCTATTAAATTGTTATTTTTAATAATTATTATTTACATTATTGATATAGCTACTTGGATCCTGTTCTCCAGGCTCGAAGTAGGCTTTTTAAGGTGCCGTGACCCAATAAAAAAAAAAAAAAAAATCTGCTCCCGTTTGTCTTGGTCCCTTTTGCAAGAATGGAGGATCTCTTTTCCCGAGTCTTGACATTAACTTCCTTTATAACCCATCGGTTCATTCAGTTTATTGGTCAGTATTTGATGGACCAACACTCTCTACATTATTTCTGGCACATTGCATGTACTTCCCTTTTGATTGTGGTGGTTTCACTTTTCATATAACATTGTTACAGAAGAACTTGTGCTAAGAGATCTGAGTAGATTCTTAGAAGAATGGGCCATAAAATCTAACGGTCGACATCCTTCAAATAGCAGCAATCCTAATTATGTTTCCGTGAGTTGTTCATCTTCAAGTTCAACTAATTGTAACTCCAATGAAAGCTCAGGCATTCATGACAGAAGAGCCTCAGTTCTGGAGTATCAGTCATTAGTAAATTCAAGTCTGGAAATTGTTCATAGAAGATACAATTATGAGGGTGTCCACTTCATTTTTAAAGGGTAAACTTTTCATATGTATTGTTCTCATCCTTATTTCTGATGTTTTGGCCTCCGTTCATGTCTGTACCTAGTTTGATTTAAGAATCAAGATACCACACTTAATATTGAAATTTACAGTCCATTTACAGTTTATCATATTATATTCTTTCCTGCTAGTTAATATTCATTACAAAATCCCATTAACACTTGTTGGTGTGGGTTTCAGGTTGACGCTTCCTATATCTTGTTTGCAGTTTGTTGGTCAATTATCATTAGCATCTTGGAGATGTTGCTTGTGTTATCTGAGACGTGCACAAGCTCAAGCTCAGAGGTAAAAGGATTCTTGGATGACGAAAATTTACCCTTTTAAAAGTAGAAACTAAATTCCAAGCCTATTTTATTACTTGGCATTTTATATAACTCTGCGTTTTCTAGCGTTGTATGTCGAGTATGTAAAACTTTGCATGGATCGTCTGATGAAATTGGGTGGTTGCAACGTGCTCCGGGAATGGCTCCGGTGAAGGATGGTTCAGCTAGATTCCGGGAATTGCTACAATGCATTAGGTACCATATCTATACTTCATATTAAAGCCTTTTGATAATTTTTTTGCCTAAGAATGTTGATATTTCAATAAACATTTTTATATGGTTTTATAAGCTAAATAAAACAGCGTACAAATCTTCTAGAAAATTTCAAATTCGGAAAGTTTTTGTGGTTTCTTGTTTATGTAAGGAATACTGTGGTCAAACAATTGTTTATTCTATGTTGATTTACTTGGCATGCTAAATGAGTGTAAATGCATCATAAACTAATCTCTCTCTCTCCCTCCCTTTATCTTTCTCTTCCCAAATGATTTTAGATATAGTGTAATTTTGTTTTTTAAACTCCAGTGGGTCTGTAAAGCTGAACCATTATAACCATCAATTTAAGCACGAGAATTTGACCACTTGCATTCTTTATTATTTTTCCTTTTAGGAATGGAGAGCACATACTGCCTGATTCTTTCGTTTATCTGCTAATTCCAGGTTTTAGAACGTGTCTTACCATGTACTCGAAATTGGTTTTGAACTTTTGTTATGCGTTTGTGTCATATACTCTTACATTATCTTCTGCACTTGGATTTTCAGGTCTTTTCAGCAATCATGGTCCCTTATATTTTGTGAGAACCAAAAGGTTTTTCTCAAAGATGGGTCTAGCTTGTCATGTAGCTAAAATCCACAGCGAGGTACTAAGATTAAATACTTTATGGTTTTTTTTTCTATATCCGCAAAAGGATTTCTTGTTATAAATTGCTTCTTCTTTTTTTTTTTTTTTTAATTACAAATGGGGTGGAGGGTGGGGAGGATGTGAATCGAACCTAGGTGAAGATCCCGGTAAGGGATATGCTGTACAACTGGCTGGCTATCTCCTTAGCCATATTACTCTTCTTTTTGTACTTTCAATATTCTAAACTTGCCATCTATTTTTCCAAAGTGTACTGATTGCCTTTTTTGCACCTTGTCAAGGCATCTGTGGAACAGAACGCATCAGAACTAAAGCAGTACATAGAGGAGCTATACTGGGGGTCAGGAAAACGTGTGATGCTGCTTGGTCACAGCAAAGGTGGTGTTGACGCTGCAGCTGCTTTGTCAATTTACTCGCACGAATTAAAGGATATAGTGGGAGGTTTGGCACTGGTGCAGAGTCCTTATGGTGGGACACCTATAGCTTCTGATATCCTTCGTGACGGCCAAGTGGCTGACACGGAAACCCGTAAAGTCATGGAGTTCATAATATGCAGACTGATTAAGGTAACTTTTTCTTTTCCCATGGTCTAAATTCATATCTGTGATTTGTTTAAGGAGTTTTAGGGAAATTACAGATTATAAAATGTATGATTGGTTTAAGAATACTGCAGCCCTCCAACTTTATTTGAACTTGGAACTTGCTATGATAAGAAAACTATATTTAGCCATAGGCCGATTTCTCTAGGCAACCCACAATTTTGAATTTATTTATTTATTTATTATTATTGTTTTTTTTTTCAAAAAAGTTAACTATCCTGGAAATTCATATGTTTTTGCATTCTTCTGGTTGTGGAAGAATTTTTCTAGCATTTTCACTTGTTTACACTTTCTGAAAGTTATACATCATGAGGTTCATTAGGTCCTCATATCCACATTTGTATCTCGTTGAGTCCCAGACTTTGTTATTGAACAAAAGGTAATTTTCAAATTAAATATCCTGGAAATTCACACGGTTTTGTATTATTCTGATTGTGGAAAAATTTTCATAGCATTTTCATGGTACATTTTATCCTATCCTACTGAAGGCTATATATCACGAGGTCCCTTAGATCCTTGTATCCACATTTGCATCTTGTTGAATCGACAGCCTTGTTAACAAAAATTAAAATTGAATATAAGGTAATCAAATATAATGTTTCCAAGTTGTCCCAGGGAGCTCCTTCACCGCTTCACGTATTCCTCAAGTACACAGTTTATACATTTCCAATTGAGCTGATGTTGGTCGATTTACATTTTGGATTTTCAAATCTACATGCTGAACCAGAATATGACTGGATAACTTTTGACAGTTTTTAAATGTAGGGTGATATACGATCGTTGGAGGACTTGACTTATGAGAAACGAAAGGAGTTCATCCTAAACAACAAACTTCCAGATAACATTCCTCTCATCTCTTTCCATTCTGAAGCAAATATTGCACCAGGCGTTATTGCCACAATGTCCCCCATCGCACACGCAGAACTTCCCTGGCTGCCGTTCCCTCGATTTGGCAACAATGATTCTGAAAGTGCCGTCCTAGCAGGGCGCAAGTTTCCAGTTATAGTACCCGTTTCTGCTGCCATGGCTCTCTGTGCACTCCATCTGAGACTAAGATACGGGGAAAAGAGCGATGGTCTTGTGACATGCCGTGACGCGGAAGTTCCGGGCTCGGTTGTGGTCAAACCTGACCAGAAACTCGATCATGCATGGATGGTATACTCCTCTTGGAATAGGGATCTTAGTGAACCAGACGCTAGTGACATGTGTGAAGCATTGCTGACCATGCTTGTGGAACTAGGAAGCCAAAGCCAGAAGTCGAAGCAATCTGCTAATGGCATCTGAACCATCAAGCATGTTATACAAAACTCAAATTTCTTTCATATACTGTCATGCAATCGTTTGTAAGACGAAAAATGGAATTTCGATAAATGTCTCCTGTGGCATTACGTATTTGTTATTCTGCATTAGTTATCATTGGACGAAACTCAAACTTGTGAAAATGTTAAAAGTAACTTGACATGGAGTTAGCAGTTCGACCCCTGTTGATTGGTTAACCAATCTCTATCGAAAACCTACTAGGCCACCTAAGAAGCACTCTGGGACTGACTGGACCGGACGAGGGGGGGGGCGATCCTGTAGGCTAATTTAAGTCAAGGGACAATATGAGTCCTGCACTTAAATCTTTTTGGGGACCATGAGTTTTAAAGGCCACATTTATAGGTGATACCTTGAGATATATTAGGGAACAAAATTTCATTGACATGTCACTGTATGGCATAAGCTCCTCTATTTTGGGTTCTCAAAATCTGCTAAATTTGTGTTTACAATTTGAACAAATTTGTGTGCACCAAAATGATTCATGCCCTTGTGTTGTTGGGATGCCATGGTTATATGGGCCAAATAATTGTAAAAACTCTAAGTGGGCCCATCAAATCAATTCTCAAGCCCATTTATTGCCCCTCTACTAAAGTCCAAGGATCATTTAGATTAGTAGGGCTCCATTGGTCCCCAGCATTAAAAATTTTGTTTTTTGTTTGTTTTCTTTATAGCTTTATTTTACATTTTGATTGATTGCATAAGCCACGAGATACAATGCGACATGGAATATAAGAGAACTGGTAACTTCAGGTTAACAAAGAGTTATGAGTTCAGGACAAAGGTTACACTATTCGACTCGAGATTTGACTATGATGATATAATTCCAACGCGTTACGATAGCGACTTTATTGATCACCATCGAATAATGATTTTCAATCTAATCATGATAAGCCTTTTAGGTACTATATGACGCACGATAATGCTTAAAGTTAGATAGACTTACAGATAACGTGGATATAAGTCCTTTTCTCTATTTTCAAAGATCGGCACATCTCTCTTAATATATTTTGTTTCGGCATCAATAAAACATACTACCTAATGCGATCGACGAATAGGGTTTGAAGGGTAGGTCAGTCATTATCCATATTTGTGCTGCATTGAATGTGAATATAATGACTTCTAACCATCAAATAGCATGAAAATGTTGGCAACATCATCTTTACAAAAATAATGGTTGCAGACGCAAGAGGTAACAATATAATGTGCTTTAATCACTTGTAGCGGTATATTTAGATAATTTTTGGTATTGCATTTACACCAAATAATTAATAAAACTGTACAAGTTTACCAAGCCGGAAGATAGTGACACTTCATGAGAAGAATTTTGTACTAAAATTTTTGATCTTGTTGTGTAACAAATAACATTGCTCTCCATATGCATTAAAGTATGTTGTCTCACAATGATTTATGAGGAAATGAAGTTATATTAGGGTTCTTTCTTTGCCATATTTATGGAAGTATTGATTCCATCTCGTCTATGAAGTTCTGAGAGACTTCTTGAAATGGGTACACTATTAGACGCATTACGCAACACCAATTTTCTATAGAGCCAACACGGGTTTCATATATAGAGTCCGCGTGCTTACATAGCAACAAGATTTGAGAGAAAAATAACAGACCCCAATAATATTTTGTACAAGTAGGGAAAAAGTGATATGCACGTAAACTCCGTAAAGGAGTCCGCATATGCTCTATACAAAATTGCTTTGTAGGTTAGAAGAAGTAGCTAGTTTATGTATCTAGCATCCACCCAATAATATCTCGCAAATACCAGCCAGCCTTGTATCAGAAATACAATTAATGAATTAACATGTACGCTTAATTATATCTCATGCTACATGGCAATTGGTAATTCGTGGTTAATGTAACGTAGCACAACACATAATTGACGAAACAATTATGTGTCACCAACTAAAAACTGCCATGCAAGTAAACGTAACTATCATATATCATTTAGAATACACCAAACCCTAATCCATCGTGGAGGCTAACACCTTAAATAATCTCATGGTTATCATAAATGGCCAATTGGAATGCCCTGAGATATGTATTTATAACTTTATTATATATTATTTATATTATTATTACTTTGCATTTGAGATCGGAAGAGCTTTATCATTTGATCTTGCAACATAACACTGCAAATCAATTAATTACCCCCAAAAAGTACATAAAAAGCAATAGAAATAAATTCTCCCTAAATGGATAAATTTTAGAATTTCGGGTATGGAAAAAATCAGACTTTTAGCTGCAAATGTCTTGCTTATTCAATGAAAAATTTTAGATCAATCGTCAAGTACTACATTTACAAACGTTTAAATAAATAATTTATTTTCTGGTCTGGGTGCTTTTAGTTTTTTACCCAGAAAAAAATTCAAACTACCAACTGTTATTTTGAGTTTTCTTTACAAACTTTTTCCCCTGTTGTAAAAAATGTGAAAATAAATATATTTTCAGTATCTTGAAAAGTTAAAACTGAAAATAACCATAAAACAATAAAGAGAACGTGGCATAAAGTTTTGAATGACTGGATGAAATTACATATCACAATTAGCATCCCCAATGCTTGTAGCCGAAGGTCATCGTCTACAAAGAGAAGGACACTAATTTTTTTGGTGGGTACATGTATTTCCTATTTTTTTCTCCAAATTTTTTTTTCTTTTAATCACTTTTCTCCCATTTACACTATTTTTCCCACTTTTCTTTTCTCGTGTCACGTGTAAGGCCTAAAAATACACATTCATCTTTATCTTTTCTACTATTATTTTATCATTATTTTTAAATTTCTATTTATCTCTTTCTCCTCTTTTTTCACTTTTCTCTCTCTCTTTTACTTATATATCTTTCTACTTGCATTCAATTAAAATAATCATCTTCTCTCTATCTCTCTCCTTTACACCACTTATGACCCAAGACCATGCTCTTCCGATCTCTAGTTTAGACCACGTGAATAGTCCAAGCTTATAGGTTAACTGTTAGAATTCGACAGTACAATGAACAATGCATATACATAATTTTCTTTTCTTAATCAATGCTATGCGGATGACATGACACGTTGATAGAAATATTCTATCTTCAGTATTGAGTTTTGAAAATACAGTACATCATATGAAGGTCGAGTCAAACATTTTAAAAGTTACAAATGTACATCCCTCGAGTTATATATCACAGTAGTTGTTTATTTAAATATGACGTGACAGGAAGTGTTTGGGAATCTCTAATATTTTCAACTAGATGGGCCTTAGATGAATTTAATTCTCCAGTTAGTATGGTACAATCAACTGGAAAACAAATTGCCACAAATTAGAGAATATTTTATGAAATTTATAATTGATTGGCTCACCAGCCACAACAAAAGTACAACTTGTTCAACGGTACAAACGAATTATATAGATAGGCCTGCTTATTTGCTATCCATGTATGGTCATGATCGCTACCATGAAAATATTTAATTTTAAGACGTGGATTAAAAATGAGTAATTGCTGTTACAAACACATATGAGTTCGAGAGAGAAGAGCTAGAGGCTTACCGGAGTACAGGCTTTCAAGATAGTCACTTATCCTCAACCATGAATGCAACCCAAAAAAAAAAAAGAAAAAAACAAGGCCTCAAGATTAAAAAACTGTTATTTAGTATGAAAATAGTACGAAAATGTTAAAAAACTTTTCGTATGTTTCGTAACAATACCTCTCATCCCATATGACTTGTATCGATACACATCACATGTATTTTAAGTTTATATGCCGTGTATCTATACATACTACATATAGAATGGGAGATTTTGTAATAAAATTTTTGAGAGGTTTTTAAACATTGCTCTAATACATAAAATGACATTTATTTAGCTGATAAAAGAGAAAAAATTAATTGTTAAGGATAATTAGATGATGAGTTTAATTCCTATGACTATTATATTTATATATTTTAAAATTTTCTAATATTTTATATATTAAATTTTTTGCTATATATAACTTTGGGTTCTAATAAAATTGTAGTTTGAAACCTAACTGGGGCCTCCGTAAAAATTGGACCAGAGAAGAGCGGCACATAAACGTGGCGTACCAAATAAGTAAATATAATTGGGTCAAAGGCAACCTTTTCTCTTTCAATAATATATATATATATATATATATCAGTAATGTTCAAGCACTTCTCAAAACCTCCTACGTCATGTGGTATGTATTAATGCATGTCACATGAGTTTAAAATACACGTGACGTGTATTAATACATGCCACATTACAGTACCTCCGGGAGCTACTTAAAGATTTTCAATATATATATATATATTTTATTTTATTTCTTTTTTATTTTTGCCATGGTCAAAGACATCTTTTTCAATAGAATTTAATATTTAATATATTTTTTTGCAAGACATCTTTTTCAATAGAAGTACATTAATTAAATGTTTTTACGGTTTGTAAAGTAGGAACCGATCAATTTTACCCCAAAAAAAAAAAAGAAAAAAAAATAACCGCAGCAAAAATATCCTATCTCCTCAAAAGTAATATATTTAATTTTGCAAATGTTAAAAAAAATAATAAAAAAATAATCACATGATCACATGGACCAATTTGTAAATTGTTGCTTTTTTGAATGATTTGCATGATAAACTAATTGGTGAATTATTTAAAGAGTTAAACTGTCCTATATGTACTCGATCAGCATCATTCTGGTAACATATGAGGTGGGTGCATACATGTCCATGCACGCCACTTGGAATCGAAAGGTGCCAGAATTTCATGTAATTGATTAGATATATATTGTGTTCTAATTTATAATACAGAATAACATTATAATTGATGAATGTTGCTTGGTGGAAATTTGAGATTTTTTTCTTGAAACGTAAATAGTGTTATAGTGTTATTAATTCATATATCACAGCAAATAGCCATACTAAAAAAACCGGGAATACTCAAGCTCAATTACATGAAAAACTAGAAGATAAAGAGTAAGTAGCGATGTTTTAATTGGACAAATTTATTTACTTCAGGGCGAGTAAAGTTACAAGTACTACAAATATCCGTACTTACAAAAAACGACTTTTATCACGGAGGGTAGGAAGAGTAAGGATGTGAAATTCTACACAAGTCCGTAAACCGGAAACCAAATTCGAGCAATCTGTTTCAATCTCCCGAAGATGAAAGTGATAATTTTGTGAAAACTACGAACACATTTGGGCAACATTTAATTTGTGGGGCGGATTTCATGGTCATATTCAAGTTGATGAGATGTTACAGTCTCGATTCTTCATTGTTAATTTCTGAATTATTATTATATATTTTCACTCTATTGTCAATTAGGCAATTGTCTCAGATGTTTTAGTTTAATTTCAAACTAAGAGTTCTGTCCACTATCACTGACAAAAAATCTACGTTTTCATTTCTTCGATCCTAGTCGATAATTAAGCCATAGAACCATTTTTTAACTGATTTTTATCTCTAGCAAGATGATTACTCTCATCCAAAACTTTGTTATTCTTCTCCTTGCAAAACACATTATTTCTGTTTGCAAATAATATGTCATTTATTTTATTGATATTGAAATTGCACTTATTCCAATGTTCAAAAAATCGGACGGATCATTAAGTTAGAAAAGGGTGGTCAATGACCAAAAGGTCAATTAGGGTTGAACTGGTTTTATTGAAATAATTAAAAATTAATTTTTACCTTAAAATAAATTATTTTCTACACTAGTTAGTCTTTCGCCCATGCGATGCACGAGAAAAACAAGTTATAAAATACTCTAGTGAGGTAGAAAAAAATTGAAGATTCGATTTAATTAGGTCTTTAAATTTGACAACTAATGAGAAGTGATCGAAAGAAGTTTGGAAAGCTTATAATTGATTGACTATAATTAGGGGATCCAGATATGAAAGATTTCATAAAAAGAACACCTTATATATACTTCAACAACAAATCTAGATCTAAATTAATTCTAAAAATAAAATTCTCAAAAAAAAAAAAGAAAAGAAAATAGCTTGGCCGCAAATTTCACCATAGAAAATGGGAGGGAAAATCACGGTACAAAAGGCATCGATACTTAATTCATTTAATTTATTATATATATATACACACACACACACACACATAGATTTTATATATCAAACAATGTGGGGGAAAACTTTTTTCCCCTCCGGCGCTCCCATCTTTTTATTGGTTCTCTCTCCAATTTTTACAAGGTTTTCCTGATTAAACCGGGTATTTTTCCAGTTCTCGAGTTGGTTTTTCTATACTTGGTTTTCTAGCATATTCTCAATTTATCCAATTGGATCAGCGAATCTAGTCTAGTCCTATTTTCTAAATATTGTTTGTCCCATGTGAGCAGCTAATACCTAAGGTTGCTCTAACCTTCATTCATTAATTGCCCCATTTTGATTTTTCTTAACGGAAATTGAAGAAAGTTGAAAATTGAATTTCAAATTAAAGATTAGTTACTCGATTTTATAAAACAAGTATCATGTAGATAATCAAAAAATGCAGTTATTCGATTGAACAAAATTGAATTGCATTTACCAACTTGAAACTAATTTTTATTGTTTGTAATAATCAATTCCCACAACCCTTAATGGGAACCCAACCTATTTAGGGTAAAGATACGTTAATGTTGTCCCTACTTATATTTATTGGCCTCATTAAATGCTTACCATGAAATTTGTCAGTAATTTTCTTTAAATTAATCTTCTCTATGACTAGATAGCTAAACAATTAAAGATTTTTAGATTTGCAGAATGGAACATGAAGTTTCTAGGAAGGCATTCATAAATTCAATTCACACATTTTGGTACAACAAAAATAAATATTATCTTGGGGTTGGACCATTAATTGGTAACCCTAACGTGTAATTATTATTTTTGGGACCAACTCAGTTAAGGCCTCTTATTTTAAGCAACACACATTAATCCCACTTTCCGAGTTTTTTTAATTTTTTTAAATTGTTACCGTACATGACGGGACAGAAAATATCTTTACTATCGTTGGGAGACGATGTAGATACTGATATATTGGTATAGAACTAGAAGTGTTGTATTACGATGAACTATGAGGTTTGGTATGTTATTAGGAACATTAAAACTAGAAAGGAGAAGATATAAATCTCACACTGACGTGCTACATTAGCACCGCACTAACTCGCGTGCTGACCCGACAGAGCGGACCGCAGTAACTCGTGTGTTAGCCTAACAGAGAGGACATCATTTCTCGTATTATAAGTAGATAATGAAAATAATAGGAAGATTGTGTAAACTAGTCATTTACAATGCAGGCTACAATGTAATTAAAGGCTAAAAAGGGTGAAATAACTTGCCCAAATCTAATGTGTGCAATATGGGAAGAATGTGTAAACTAGTCATTTACAATGCAGGCTACAATGTAATTAAAGGCTAAAATAACTTGCCCAAATCTAATGTGTGCAACATAGGAAGAAGAATCTTGTATAATTGGTTCTATATAATGAGAAAACCTTCAATGTTCTAGTCAGTGCTCCAGACCAATTAAGAATTCACATGTAGGTTTTGGGGTCCTAATTTGTTATTTAATTTGGGCCCCCAACACCCACATGTGAGTTCTTAATTGGTCAATAACACAGAGCACTCATTCCTCCTGGAGTACTGGAGTTTTTTCCTTTATGTAATTAAGATATTTGATCATTAATTTTGAAAATTAATATACGTGTCAAAATGTTGAGATAAGTTGTACATTTTATTGACAACTTATTTTTTGATATTGATTTATAATGCCTATATGTTTTATTAGTAGATTAAGACACGTGCCATCAGGAAATAGGAAGTAATAGAGAGAGTTAACAAAAAAAAGACTCTGATCGTGATATATATTTTTTAGTATCATACTCAATCGATCAATTGACAAGTAGAATGTACGTATCTAGAACATGCATATCACACCTGCAATGCTTCTTGATCGACATAATATTGTCGAACTTTTCTTCTTTTTTTTTTTTCCAAATTGATCACTAGGATTTGTTTTCCATGGAATTTATTTTGTTCCCCCAAATTTCTTTATTATTCTAAATTCTAATGTAGTGCTCAACATGAAATGAATTTATCTCCAAACGATTTCTCATATTCGTCTTTCACGTCGAACATTTGATAACAAAACCAACAAAGTCAATTACTTTATATCAAAACAATTGTATTATGGCTCATTAGAATAAAATGCAGTTTGATAAAGAAGAAAGGTCTTTTACGATCTTGCTCCCCTACCTGTCTGTCACAGGAGGCGAGCGTCAAGCCGCAACGAACATGCTACGTGCACATGCCCGTGATTGGCATGAAAAAATCTTAGAGGTGCTTTTAAGCAGTGTTCTTACGTGCTACGAGTGTAAAAGGGGGCGGAGCTGAGGGTGGCTACCCCGCTTACGAAAAATTTCTTTACCCTTTGAAAAATTAAAAAAGAAAAAAATTTAATTATCAATAAGATAGAAGGTCGTCAAATTTCGACTACCACTTCAATCATGTTCTGACTACACCACCGTGCGTAAAGTGCAAAAAGTAAAACTAAAGTGTAAGAATAATGCTATTTATCTATATTGGAGACGGTCTTCAGTCTAGTTAGTATTACTACATTGGGGGATGTGTGGAGATGTATAAATATATAGGATCATTGATTATTTAACATCTAATTAGAAAATGACAACTAAACTGGTGACCGGTCTGAAGTTTAGCATTATTCTAAAGTGTTGTGATTGACAGCTTTATCCATTCATATAGACCGTGTCCACAGCCTAAAGACTCAAAACAACAGCTATCTCCATTAGTATTAGACAAATTATAATTATCGTACCTAGTTTAAACCCCAAATCACCATGCTTTAATTTTCTGTTAACATAATTCGACTTCCGATCTTCAAATAAGGTCGAAGTGATCGGAGGTTAAACTATCGGTAAAAATTATCCAAACAGGATAAAACATTGTTCCTTTGGTTTCAAAAGTCAAATTCACCTTTTCAAACCCGCCAAACAATTCCCTCCTTGCTAAACTCGTTCGAGATTTAAAAAATAAAAATACCAGCAGTACTCAACATGATTCGACCACAAAAACTACTTGTAAAATTTACACTCACAAATGGGGGTGAATCCCCCTTCTCATTTGTGCTGTCAGAATGATGTTGTTTTCTGGCAGCACCAATACTGCTGGAAATGGCAGCGAGTTCGCTGCCATTTCTGACAGTATTTTTGCTGCCAAATGGGGGGTTCACCCCCCCTTTTTTCGCCACCGGAACGGTCCGTTCCGGGGGTCGGAATTGTCGGAGGGGAGAGGGACTTAGGGTGTGGTGGGGTGGGTCCCTTTTTTTGTTTTTTATTATTTTTAAATATATTTTTAAAAAATTAAAATATTTAAGGGTATAATCATCATTTTATTAAAAATTTCATAGAACAATAGAAATAGAGACGATTTGTGTATATTCATCAAAGGTCAAGGGCTGTGGGGTGTCTTAAAATAGGTTTTGAACGAAACCGATTCTTAACCTAAATGTTGAGAACGATTTGTGAAATTAACCCTACTTGGATTATCGAGAACTCAAAATCTCATGTGATTTATGAATGTCGACACAGTTGTTCCAATAATCTCCGTCACGTATGCATATGACGAGATAATTACAATATATATCTAATGTGAGATCAGGACTAAAAGCTACTATGGAGTTATAATTAATGGTCGGACTCTAAATTCAGAGCTCGATCTACTTTCATAGCCAGACCGCTTATGGAGTTGATTGAAAATATTCATATGATGACTATGGAACTTTAGTATTCCCAAATTACTAGTTACTAGAAATACTCAAATAATAAAACCATGCAAAAAGACTTTACACTTGGACCGCAGTACCGGTTTTGGTTGGACTTTGACTATCATTTTCACCCTTTCCCTGTCCATACTTTATACCAGAGATAGGTTTATCACCATTTATTTTCTCTTTCGTTAATTCATAATACTGAAATTATAATGTGTTTCAAATTGTGGTGATTAGAAAACATACCCCTACCCTATATCCTCCTAAATAGAAAAAAAGTAAAATTGTATTTTCACACTGTTTCTATAAACACATTTATACACCTATATATAAAAATAGATTTATTCCAAATATATATACACACACTAGAATATCTATAGTACATTTTGGCAATTAGTACCACTTCCGTCTCACAGAGATAAACGTCTTCTTATTTTTTTAATTAAGAAAAGTGCATTAAAACTTATTTGCTTGGAGATATTTTCCATAGAGATTGTCAAATTCCTCAATTTTTTTTCATTTTCAAGCTTTTGATTGATAATTATAAATAGAACTGAAATTAAAATTTTATGGTACAATTTTTTTAACCATATCTTTACCTATTTCACTGGAAAATCAATTCTCACGTCCCCATAAATAAAACGTTTTCATGAAAATTGAAAAATATTTTCTTTTCCATCTTTAAGTATTAAACGTAATAATAGTATTGAAAAAGTAATTTAAAATCATTTTCTTAGTATATCATTTCATTTACTAATTATTCCATTATAATAATTTTACTTTATTGATAACAATGCATATTTATTTAAATATGATTATTTCAAATATATTTTTAAAAAGAAAATAACTTATATTTTAAGAAGGACAAAAAAAGAATATTACCTTCCTTCAATAATGACAGTCAAGTATTAGGGCTTGTTTGAAGCTCTTTAAATTTTTAATTTATAAAGTGAATTTATAAAGAGTTAAAATGAGCAGTTAAGATTTAATTAAAGTTTAAAATATATAGTAATTGTTGAGTAGTTGTCAAATCAACAGTCAAATTATGGTAGGTGAATTTATAAAGAGAAAATTTAAAGAGGATCAAACAAAGCCTTAATTTTTCGTCCGTCCAAAATATAGACAATTTTTTTTTGAAAAATGTAATTAAAATATTAGTATTATTAACTGGCCTTATTTATTAATTGACAGTCAAATTCCCCCCATCCCTTACAATCCCTTATAATAAAAACAATAAAATAGAAAAAATCTATTTTTTTATGAAACGGGGCGGTACTTTCTTCTCTAATAATAATGCTGGTATTTCTACTTTTATACTTGTACAGTTTTCCCGTATATCCCGTATACAGTGGTATGCTCCATTAAAGAAATAAAATGTGTAAAAGGCCCATCTCTCTCTCTCTCTCTCTCTCTCTCTCTCTCTCTCTCTCTGAATCGGTATACACACACGAATGCCAAAATGCATTGCACCATATATATATATATATATATACACACACACACACACACACACACACCTCTTCCTCCTCTCCCATCTCTTCATATGCCTCTTTCTAGTCTTCTGAAATCACTTCCCATTCCCTCTCTCTCTCTCTCTCTATATATATATATACACACAAATGTATCTGTGATTTGTGTTTTTGTATGTGTATATATAGGCTATAGTAGTTGATTGATCAGTTTCTGATGTCAACAATGGCAGAATCGATTGGGCATTCGACGACTTATTCGTCCAGTGTGGACAAACCCACTTGCACAAAGAGTACAGGATCGAAAAATCAGGTGAAGAGAAGCAGGGAGGAGGGGAATAATAATGGTGGAAATGACGAGAAGAGAAGTAAGATTAGTGAGAGTAAGCATCCGGTGTACAGGGGAGTGAGAATGCGAGCGTGGGGTAAATGGGTATCGGAAATCCGGGAGCCCAAGAAGAAATCACGGATCTGGCTTGGAACCTTTGCCAACCCAGAAATGGCGGCGCGTGCTCACGACGTCGCCGCCGTCGCTATTAAGGGAACCAACGCCATTCTCAACTTCCCCGAAATCTCTCACCTCTTGCCCCGTCCCGCGACCTCCTCGGCCCGCGACGTCCAGGCTGCGGCTACCAAAGCCGCTTACATGGATCACCTCCAACGCCCGGAATCGGCGGCGACGGCGGCTGCTTCTCCCAACTCCTCCATGACATCCTCGTCATCTTCTTCCTCCCTGGTCTCCACAGTGACGTCGTTTTCAGTACAGTCGGAGGACGTGTCGACTGAAAGTGGCGAGCCACAGGTACAGACGCCGGAGGAGCTGTGCCAGATAGTGGAGCTTCCAAGTCTGGAGGCGAGTTACGACTCAGTTGCCGCGGCGGAATTTGTCTTCGTGGAGGATGTCGGATGGGACTATAATCACCCGTGGTTGCAGGATTGTGGGTTTTTTGGAGATAATAATTTGATTGATAATATGATTTCTGTTAATTTTGAAAGCCAGTTGTGGCAACATCATTGATGACAAATTATTCTCTTCCCCGCCCCCAAAAAAAAAAAATGGTGTGCTTTTTTGCCTATAAATCTTCAGTTTTGACCATTTTAACTTTCTTTTTTCCCCTTTTCCTTTGTTTTTTTTGCCTCTATTTGTATATACTTGCCTTGCATCTCAAGTTGCTATGAGTTCAGGTAACGCGAGGTCTTAGTGTTCTCTGTTATCTTGTCTTTTATTACACCAAATATGTTGTCAACGATTCTGTATCGAGTATTTGGTACAGATCACATGGTTATACGCACTTTTGATTCTTACAATACAAGTCATTATGATATTTTGTGGCATAATACCTAGTATACACATGTAAATATGTAGGAGGAGAAAAAGGGGAAAAATAAATAAGAAGAAGCTTAATATGTCATTATCTTGTTTGTTGATTTAATTAATTGAAGATGTATATATATTTTATTTCTTTCTTAATCAATAATCAAATTTTCTTCTCTATTATTAGGGATATCTTAATTGCTATAGCTACTTGATATTTTTGGCTTTTGTTAACTTTTTCTTTTCAATTAGCAACACCTACAAGGGCTTCTTTTAACTTCGGTTTTATTCTCTTCTCATTAGAAGAAGTTCTAGTACTCAAGAGTATCTATTTCATTCTCGAGTTCACATGTGGATTCAAAAGGCTCGAGTTTGTTGTTTCCTTGAACACTTATCTGGATTATTGATTAACCAATACTCCTGGAGTACTTGAGATTTTTCATTCTCACTTAAAAAGATCTCAACTTCTATTTCTCCCTCTCTTGTTCATTAATATACTAATATTTTTTTTTTTAGAAATACATGAATATACTAATATTTGATTGGGCTTTTGATCATTTTTTTTTTTGGGAAGGGGCAGGGAGGACTTTTAACCAGTATTCGATCGTAAGATGTGATATAGCTTTAGCAGACAATAATGCACCGGCAAGTGCCTTCCATTTTAAACATTGCAATACGAGTATTTCATATGCAATTATCTGAATCAATAATCAAATTTTCTTTTGCCTCATTATGGTAACTTTTTCTTTTCAAGTAGAAGTAGTAGTAGCCGAGGAGCTGCTTTTAACTTTGGCTTATTCCCTTCTCACTTGAGAAGCCATATCTCAACTCCTTCTCTCTCTATTCTTTATTCATATAATAATATTTGACCACACTTTCAATGATTTTTTTCTCTGATTGATTCCCAGATTTGATCTAATGTCAACCAACAATAACGCACCAGCAAGTGTCTCGATGACTATTTCACACAGTGCTTAATGTGAATATCAGATCACTTCTAGTGTGTTCGATAGCAATCGACTCAAATCTTATGTCGTGGTTGAAATTTACCTAAATCAGCAGTGAATTTGACCCTGAAACACATTGGGCCATTGCTACTGTTTTGGAAATGAAAACTTCAACATAGAGAATCTTTTTTTTTTTTTTTTACCCCCACAGTGAAAACACCTTGTGTTGTGTTACTCTTACAAGGGTTGATTGGACACCTCATTTAATTCCTTTAGCATATATCCACATATTTTTTATGCAATGCTTACAGCTTTGAGACAGCTGGTTAAGAGGCTTCCCCCTTCCTTCCGTATAGTAACGCGGCTGACAGCCGCTCCTTCTCATATGTCATGTGTACTTTTTCGGGTGGTGGAGTCAGTATATGGACACATTGTATTAGTAACACAATAGTCCCGATTTCCCGTTAGAGATCATTGGACAAAGCGCGTCTGGTGGGAGATCGGAAATCAAGTTTAAGTAACACAAACTACGGAAAACATTTTTGAATGATGGTGCTACATGTAAATAATATAATTCTTCGAATAGATATTAGATATACAATGATTTACAAAATAACACGTGTTGCAAATTAAAATTTTGAAGTCATAAGTTTCGATCAATTTTTTTTTTTTTTTTTACTTCAACATGTGAACTATAATATCATATGCCGAGGTAGGTATCCCGCCACTAGGAGAATGCAAAGCAGGTAAGACAGGGATGGAGAATTTTACCATCCTTTAAAATACAACAAAATGTTTCTAATACTATCTGCCAGCTAGTAGCTAGTACCACTATGGTACTAATTAAGAGATTAGGTGACAGAATAACAAGGAAACTTGTAATAGTATGAGGGATATATGTTGATCTTCCTATTAGACCACATCATGTGATTTGGTACCTTAAGAAAATTAACTGCCGAATATTCAAAAAATTTCATAAGATACAATTGGTGATTTTCTATTAAAAAAGAAACGCAACCCTTCCAATCCCAACCCAAAGTTTAGAAACCATTAAAATTAAAAAAAAAAAAAAGGCAGTTTGATGGAATGGATAGCGACCCAAATTCACTTTACATTATTTCAAGAACACGTACATAACTTTAGAACCAGAAGATAAATAATTGCTTGTGCATCTTGCTCATCACATGAAAATTGAGAAACCCCAACTTTGGAGAGAGTCATCTCCAATCTTCTCTTGCTTTTTACTTTTAATTGGAGACGAGACGAGACGAGATGAAACAGAACGGGTTAAATGAAGAATTCTGTAGAAAAAGATAATTGGAGTTATAAATTCACTGAAAAGCATTCTAATATATATAGTACAAGCTAATATAACAAAATTGGAAATAAGACAAATGATGCTACAATTTACTCCATAATCACTCAATCAATTCTTGATCTCCAGTCCCTCAATTTTCCTCAATTACTTGATCCTCAATCCCTTAATTAGTGTACATTTTGCTCAATCATAACTCTTTCCTTAACATTTCCGCCCAAGTTGGAGTGGTAATGAATATATGGACACCCAACTTTTCTAACATAATTCGTAGTGGTGGTCCTCTTGATACGATGACTATTCAGACAACAAGTTTATTTCTTGGTTAAACTAAAACAATTGCTGATCTCCAATGGCATGTTGATGACAAGTCATTGCTTGGTCGCACGATAACAAGATCATGTCTTGGTCGATCACATCAATTTGCACTATAATATTGTTAAACAATTCTAGAAGTTTTGGCTTTTGTGTAGAATTAAGGCTTTGCATGTTCTCCTTCTCCTTCATGGATGTAACCTTGATGGATGTAAGTAGCCATGAAAACGAATTGACTTTTGCCTTTAATCCTTTATTTACAAAATAGTTTGATTTTGTAGCCTAAACACTCATTAAAATGAATCAAGGAAGCCATCAATAATATATTCAGCTACCCCATTTTAACTTTTCAGAAATTCAAGAACTGAAGTTGACATTCTGAAATTGAAGGGCTGAATGCAACTCTTGGACGATGCATTCACCTTGACTTGATTTGCAATATCGAGACAATAGCAAAATAATTGGCCCAACGTTCCTTATTCACGCTGATTAGCCTCCAGTAGCATTTAAACCTCCATTTTCATGAAATAGAATTCTTGAGTAGCATAGTTGGTACCACCACCAACTGTATCACAAGTTGTGTAATTTAAATTATCACAAGTTGCTTACTTAAAATGATCACAAGTTGCATATGTAGTGCCGAATGACTCCTCCTAGCTGCGTATGGATTGGGAATTATATTGCGCCACTAGAGGAAATAAGAGCTCATTAACTCGTTCAACAATTCTTTTTGATCCAACTGAAGGTTTTGTAGGGAATTTCCAATCAAAATTGCTTTGTTGGAGTCATAATTTGTAGCATCTTTGAGAAGGAAAAAAATGAAATACGAAAAAGAAAAGTTGGCCAAAAAGAGGGAAAAGAAAGTATTTGGCCGGACGAGAAGCACAAGGCTGCTCACCGGAAGGTAGAAGCTCGAGGATTTAACCCAAAGTTGGATTAACCTGCTCTGATACCATGAAGAATTTTGTAGAAAAAAATAATCAGAGTTATATTTTATTCATTGAAAAGCATTCTAATATATATAGTACAAGCTAATATAACAAAATTGGAAATGAGACAAATGATGCTACAATATACTCCATAATCATTCAATCAATTCTTGATCTTCAGTCCCCCAATTTGCCTCAATTACTTGATCCTCAATCCCTTAATTAGTGGACATTTGGCTCAATCATAACTATTTCCTTCATAGTTAAAATCAAAATCTCCTCTTACCATTACGGTTAGCCAGGCTCATTCAATCAACTTCCGAGAATGTATACATATTGCACGCCTTCAAAATCCAAACATCACATATACATATGATTATGAATGAATCAGCATGCTTTATTTAACCATATAAATAAATTCGTTTAATTAATTAAAATTAAAATTCTTATTCCAATAATTTTATACATACAAACATCCAATAGATTTAGACAAACAAGTCAAGACAATATATTATATGAAAACGATTTGGAGGTGGTGTTTGTTAGAATTTCATGTCACGTTTAACTCTTAATTAATTAATTTTTAATTTAGATGGACAAAATTTAATAAATTTTAAAAATTATTAGATTATTAGAACCAACTATTCTTGGTCAATATTGGGATGATGCGTAAAAAGATTCCTTATTTATTTTAATTTATTTAAATAAAATAGATATCAATTCAAATAGGACTTCATGAAGAACAAACCGATTAGTTGGTAGGAAGCCCTCCAAAAAAACTGTACAAAAATTTTTTGCTTGCAAATTGTAGTTGTTAATTTGTTTCATTATTATTATTATTATTATTATTATTATTATTATTATTATTATTATTATTATTATTATACATTAGGGATGGCAAAGAGAGGATTGACGAGTCGACTATATTATATCTTCATCTTTTGAGTCCTTGTATATTCCTTTGTATGACACATATTTTATATATACTTTCTAAAATCTAATTTACGTGTGCTTTAAAACATAAAGTCATGTGTCATACTAGCAGTTTGACGCCTGCATCAGCTTACATATGGTAAAAGAGGGATATGACAATATACAGGAAGTTAATTTCTTTTATAGGTGCACATAATTGGTTGATGCACTTATTGGGTTAATAAGCTATAATAATATTGTTAAAATATATTATAGTTTTTTAGTTAAGAACATTTTTTTTGACACCGTTTAGTTAAGAACATTTAGAAATAGCAACAATTATGATAAAATTGTTCAAAATTATTCCAAGTTTTTATCATATCTATTTTTATTCACTTAAAAATTGTCATATTAAGCATACAAATTTTTTTCTCATTCTATTAGATCAAATTCGAATTTGACTAAATAAATCACATCCACATATATCTCATAAGTCTAGTCTACTACACAAATCTCAACTAGTCAACTCCAATCATTCTCTTTTTATATTTCAAGAAAAAAAAAGGGGAAAAAAATGAGTTCACTAACAAGTGCTAAAAGATATTTCCAAAATTTGAGGTCCCCAAATAAATGTTGCACTTGCTAGATAAAAAGCATTTAAAGATTTTCATTTTGTCTAATAAATAAAATATTATATTTTTTAACCAAATTTCAATTTTTCTCTATATAGCTATTTAAACTTACTTATATTGACTTAATCATATAGTCAACATATATAAAGCACTATTTCAAAAGTAAATGGTTGGAGAAAAGGGCAAGTTGCCCCCCTATAATGCACTCCATCAACCATTAGAGGAACAATATTAAAGTAATCATTTTTATTATTTCCTCCATAGCCATATCTCATTTTTTTGCTTCAAGGTTCAAGGGCACCAACTTCAAGATATATTAACTAAAGTATATAGGTCCAATGAGTCTCCCTCCAAAATATCTATTCTCATCTAATCTTTAAAACCTAGGGACAAGTACATGGTTGGTACATGTACATGCATTTCATAGAAGACAACAATGTCAATCATACAAATAAGAATTATACGCCTCTTTGATTTAGATTTTCAACCCTGCTCACTAAATCAAGTTTTCTTGGGGAACACAAACTCATTAACTGTATATTGTACTTGTAATTCGATCATAAAATTCTGCTATAAGATATTGTCACCACTTTGTTTTGAAAGTTATAGCTTATATATAATGTAAACAAAATTCATTCTCTATGACCTTACAAAAAGCTCAAAATCCACCCCGAACCCACTCTCTTAGGGCCATTTCCTTCAAGCTTACATGCTTTTAACTTATTATTAATGTGCCAAAAAAAAAAAATAAATAAACTTATGGTGCAAAAAGAGTCCATATATACAATCCAGCATCAAGTTTTAGATTGCAAACTCTACTCCCTTGAGTCCACCCTTATTTCAAGTATCCTCCTACATTATCTCTTTTAACGAACTAAAACCCATTGAAATTCTTAGTGTCACTCGGTCAATTATTATTATTATTATTATTATTATTATTATTGCTCTCTACATTTCTTTTTTCTTTTTAAGTTGTCAATTTGTCATTATTATTATACTTAAAAAATTATAATTTGTGGTAGAAAAGAATAAAAATGAAAAAAGATTACGACCCTACCAAGTATCAATACAGCTGTGAGATGAGATGAGATCACAAATACCCATCTCGTCTCTTCTATGGCTTGTCCTTTTCTTCATATCTTCCATTTGGTTGGTTTAACAACTTATAAATAATACATTACTCCTTATTTTCATATAAATTTTCTTGTGACATAAAATATATCTATTATTTTTTGCCATCCATCTGTCCCTACTTATATATGCCGTACATCATCATGATCTTCATTGCAAGATCATATACAGCAATTATTAAATAGAGACAAAAAGAAGCTCCCTACCTAGCTAACATGGCAGTATATACTCCCTCCGTCCGCAATGATATTCTCTGTTTCTTTTTATATATCTGTCCCAAATTATATTTCTCTTTCTTTAATTAAATTTTTAGCTTTCTAATATACGCTTATTTATAGAGCATGTAAATCAACAATAAAAAAGAAATAAGATGAAATACTAAGTAAAGTAAATAGTATATAAGGAAATGTATTTTTAAATTGTGCATTTCCAATAACATTAATTAATTTTTATTAATCTGTGTTAAAAATCAAAAGATGAATATTTTTATGAGACGGATGGAGTATTTAATTTCTTTGGAGACTCTGAAAAATCTTAAAAATCATAAATTTTTTTAAACCCATCGACACTCCACCTACAGGTGAATGCTCACACATGTATATCAAGTCTTTTGAGTTATTGGAAAGACGACGTTTTCTGTATACTGATTATAAGTTCTTGCGAACATACGATCGATTAGTTTGAAAAGATTGATTGGCACATGAACCACTAATTACTTAAAGTTAACATCATCATGAAAGTTTATAATGCTTTGGCAAGTCACGAATGGATTTTGTCTTTTGCTAATTTAGGGTTGAAAATTTTAAGTCAAGGTTGTTATTATTACTGTTCCTTTCCTTATATACCAATAATTTTTTCGATAATTGAATGGGTGACATTCGTTCAAGAAAGTGGCTTTTAAACGAAATGAAAATTAGAGTCAATGATTGAATGAAATTCCAATTTTTTTTCTCCTTTTCCCCTAGAGTTGTCAACGAATTTAAGACATTTGGCTTGGGATACTAGATCAAGCTAGTGGACATTTAGTTGTCGATGGCCAATTGGATATATGTCACAGCTAAAGAATAAGTTTAGACGCACTCTAGGGATAGAGCACATACCACTTTACATTGATCTAATATTGATCTTTAGCTCAATCCAAAATGTTAAAAGGTGCAAAACCAATAGGCACAGAATATTACAACAAATACATCAACTGACGATTCTACTCTTATAGCATAGAATGATGGAAAACGACCCTGGCACGAAATTCGTCGTTGGCTAAAATATTATTATTTGATTATTATTTTGCCATTTTGGGCTTACACAAACCAACTGCAATTGAAAAAATAAAAATTAACGAGTTGACATTTTGGTTCAATGAAGTATTTCAAAACAAATAAAAGAAAATTAATTTTTATTTTAATTTAAACAAGGAAATTACAACACCTAATTTACAAATATACAAGTGAAATTGATTTGGGCGGTTTGACTTTCCATGAATTTTTAATATAGTAAAAATCATAGTTTTTGATACTCCGTGTTGCTTGCAGCTAAGCTTAAGCATAAAATCACGTGGTTTCTACTAATTAATTGTCATTAATATAAGTAATCACTAACTTTTATGCAAACCCAATTAGATTTGTTGCTGAATCCCTATAATTTGAACATTGAATTTAATAATTAAAAAATGATTTCGAATCAAATTATTCAACAAATCATTCTCCTTACATTAATTTAATTATTATGATTATGGTACAGATCCGAATCGAAACAAATTTTCTAATGACAAATATTTCCTTCTCCAATGCACACGCACCCCTACGTGCTCTATTTGACCCGTCGGAGTTGCTTGCATTAGCAAGTTAACGACAATTAGTTAATTATTATTAAGAATTATAAAGAATGACTATAACGTTTCAATTTCTTTTTTAAGCTTTTGGGTTTGGGGTGTAATTCGGAAATAGGGTTATGTCTCATTAGTTAACTCATCCAATGTACTAGTGTTGGGTCTTAATCTTTAAAAAATAAAAAAATAAAATAAAGAAAGAAAGAAAAAATTGTTCGTGAAGCTTAAAGTTGCATGCCAGTGGGGCAGTGAGATATTTAAGATCTGAGGTTTAACTCCCACTAATAACAAGTTGTGTGAGGTTTATATTAGTATTAGTTTATATATTATTTCTTTGTGTTGGGTTTCACTGGATGTAACTCTATGCGTATAAGAAATGGGGGAAAAAAAAAAGAAAAAAAAAAACTTCAGCATATGGGGAGAATTACACCATATACTTGGAACCTAATATTTTTTTCCTTTTTAATCTCTGCCTTTTCCCCCAAAAGTACTTTTTTTTTTCTTTTTTATTTGTTTTATTTATTTATTTATTTAATAAAAATAAAATACACAACCCCCGCCCCTACCGCCCGCTCCGGTCACCACATTCTGGCAAATTCTCTTTTATTTTTTTTTTCATTTTTATATTTTTTTATTTTCCTTTTCTTTTTTCCTTTTTCTCCTTTTCCTTTTCCGGAGAGTTTTCCAATTATATATATTTCTCTATTTTTCTCTCATTTCCTTCTTTCCCTTTTTTTTTTCTTTTCTTTTCCTTTTATAATATAGTTCATGTAATAACAAGATTGTTATAATAAAAATATTTGTTTTTTTTGAAGAAATAAAAATATTTGTTACATCAATGAAGAAGTGTAATATAACCTGTTTCTTAATATTTCACATAAAGTTGTAAGTTTATGTGTGTAAAAAAGGTTTGTTATTTTTGTAACAAAGTGTGCTAAATGGAAATAATGTCTCTTATTATGTATGTAACAAGGTTTTGTTACATGCATATCAAGCTATGTACACTTTTTTCTAGAGTCAAATTGGGCTCCGTATATGAATTTAGAACTCTTGCCAGTCGCCAAACAATTCACTGGCAATCAGCGACCGCGCCAAACAGTTCGCTTCATGTGGTTGTTAGCTCGCAATGGGGGTGGGAGGAATTTGTATATGATATTAATAGGGGTAAATTTCACAAAAGGTCCCCAACCTTTGTAAAATATCACAATTTTGTTTCAATTGTTTTTTTCAACATCTAGAGTTTCTAATCTTTCGAAAATTCTCACAAAAAGTCTCTATGAATGAAATCCATTCATTTTAACTGCTAAAAGGAAAACTAACATTTTTTACCCATGCCATTAAATAAAAAAACTAAAAAGATTTCTTTGTTATCGTGGCACCAATTTGAGAGACTGCAAGTATTTTCACGTGCTTCACTAATACATATGCCAATTTCATGTTATTTCTCTAAATTTCCTAGGCAAAAAACCATGAAATTATGCACCAATTGAAAGCTAGTTTATTGAAAATCCATCAAAACCATTCGTCTTCCCCGTCAATGAAAAGTTACTCAGAAATTAGACTCATATAAGATTTGAGTCTTTTATTGCCACAGTCTATCTCTTGATTTGTGTTATCAAAATTATTATCAAGGATTGGGACGCGAAAAGGAGGAATAAAAATATTTTTATTTTTTTCTTTTACTTGAAAAAAAAACTATTTGTCGTTTTTCTTTTTTATTTAATGTGAGGAGTAAAAAGGTCATTTTCTCTTATATTAATGGTCTAAATGGACGTATTTCGTCCATATGGACCTTTTGTGAGGATTTTTAAAAGGTTAGAAGCTACAAATGTTGAAAAAAATGTTAGAGACGAAATTGTTACATTCGACAAGGTTATGAACATTTTGTTAAATTTATTCATATCATTAAACTGAAAAATAAAAAAAGCAAAAAAAATTATTAATAATGTTTTAAAAAATTACTAAGTATATTTTAGAAATAATTTTACAAAATAGGTTGTTAATCAAAATTCCCCTTTAGAAATGGATTCATAAACATTGGTCGGTCCCCTGTACCCAGGTATGGCTCTCATTTGGGTCTGTCCTGGGCGCATTGCATCAACAGGAACTTGGACTACTTGTTGGCAAATAACAAAAACCAATTACATAACTTTTCTGTAAAATTTATTTATTTTTATCTAAAGTGATAATATATATAGAGTATGGGAAAAAATTTGGGTTGACATATATAATAATTATATAAAATTATTTTATTTGAAAAATGCACAATAAAAATAAGTTTGAAATAAAAATAATTATGAAAAATCTTAATCAGACAGGTTTAATGAGGTGTTTATACAAGAAAATTAATTAATAAGCAAACACCTCTACTGGATCGCGCGCAAGATCATATATCTCATCAAAAGGTCAAAAGGTTGCGCCGTTAACATCTAACAACATGGCCATCAACTAGTGATGTAGCCAGAAGATGGTCGAAAGGCTAGTCAAAACTTAACGACTCCTTGTCGAAACAGTATTTTTTTTTAAGTTTCAAAGGGTAAAAACTAAGTTTATTTATTTTTATTTTTTTGGGGGATAAAATGAGTGCAGCCGGAGATCAGGTGGCTAGCTACCCCTATCTCCATGGCTTAATTAATTTCATCATCTTCTCGTGTAAATGTTCAAATTAATACTAGTAGTTCACTTATAATTAAGCACATGAAGAACCTCGAATTCAAATGCATATGCTAGGATTGAATTTGAGCATAATTATTTGTAAAGGATGAATATATCCCGCATCGAATCAATACAAAATCACTATCATAGTAACATATATATGCAATGTTGTTTAGACGATTTTTAGAAAATAGGTCTCTATATGATAGATCGGGATCAATGGTAAGATGAGATTAAGACAAGAATTTTTTTGTCGTAAATATAATAGCATATGTATATGCAGGTCGTGTCGGCACCTCCACTGCTGGTAACGAAAAGGTGAAGGGGCCTTCATGCATTGCATGGGTCGTTGTATATGGCCCTGCAGCCTTTTTGCTTATTGATCTAAACTCTTTTGCATGCATATATATGCCCTAAATTTCTTTTCTTCTTCAAAATTTGCGGCTCTGGAAAAGGTGGGAGAAATAATTGGGAGACACAACAGGATCGGAAAATGACGTTCCGTCCAACGTTAGGGCTCCACAAACGTTGTTTTCCAACTCGACGAGATGTTTGGCATTTTTAGCAATTAGATTATGGACTAGACGGGTTTTATCACATGTATGAAGCGTTAAATGATTTGATCTTTGTTCGTATCGTTGTAGGTTTCAAATCTAGAAATATGGTGCACCTAACTAAGGCTCTAAGGGTCACTCAACTTCAGCTATAGTGAAAAAAATTGAATTCATATGTGTAATCTTTTGTTTTTTAAAATTAAAAAATAAACTATGCTTTTAATAAATAAATATTTCAAATTAGGATCAATCTTTAGAAACTAGACCGACCATCGAACCGGGAGAGATAATGGGTCAAGAGTCAAAATATTGAACTGGACTGAATGGAAAAATTATTTTTACCTAAAAAAGGGGGAAAAAACCTTTTTAAAAAAAATTTCCCCGTTTTTACAACTTTTGACCGGTTCAACCGGATTTTTCCAACTTTCTGTCCAATTTTTAGTTTCGATCAATTTTCAGAAGACCTGTTTTTCCAACTTTCCGGTCCAATTTTCAAATGACAAGTTTCTTGTCGGTTCTCGATTTTTCCTGTTGAACTGGTCGACCTCGATTTGATTGTCTAAACACTGATAAGAATTTTAGGAAGGGCTTTGTTTTGGACAAATTTATTCAATGGTCACAAAGTCTTTCTATTTAAAAATAAATATGGTCGTGGTTCGAATTTGGCGCAATAGTTAGATGTTCAACTTCTCAGTAGGAGATCTTCCCCTCCTTCCCTATTCTTTTTAAATCATATACCACTATTTAATGGGTGTAGTTATTAAAAAAATAAAATTATTAAAATACTATTAAATGAACTTTTATTAATCTATATGAAAAAAGGAATATGACTATCTTTTTGGGTTGTGGGCAATAATAATAATAATAATAATAATAATAATAATAATAATAATAATAATAATAATAGAATATGTTCAAATCAAGCACATACACATATTTGACTAGACATATTTGTACTCCATAAATTTCCATTATTTATTCTCAAAAATTCTATTTCTATTTTTGAAAGAAAATAAACAGTCGCTTAACTAATCAGACGTGCCCGGTTTATTCTTAATTAATTTGTAGTAGGTCAACATGTGAACCAGACACAAAATTTGGAACACCTGATCTCATTTTATTTTTTATGATCGCTTCATTACATTAGTAACAGAACTGTCCGACCTACTTCAGCATTTGCACGACATCATGCTGATATTATTATAATGATCTTTCTTGCCCTTGGGATATTTGTGAATCTCAATCATTGGTTTAAAGTAAAAACTAATTATTAAGTTCAATGCATTAACAATGAGTTTTTTTATTGAGTCAGATAAGATTTTGTGTATAGAACTTGAATGCTAGTAGAAAACAGTCACATCGCATGTGATATATGACGTGGTTGTTTTTTATTGACAGTCGAACTCCACATACGGAGTCCAATCTAGCTCCATATACGGAGTTCGATCTAGCTTAATAGAATCTGCCATTAACAATTGGTAAATTTGACATGTCATTATGCCAACTAATTGATGTGTAGAGGCATGAAAAGGAAAAGTGGCAATAAAGAGACAAGCGATTATTTTTTTAACTAGTCACAGTTGGTAGGATAATAAGAGTCCCATTCACCCGTCAAATGTCTCCGATCTCTACACCCCAGACATCTGACATGGCCACTTTTAATTGAGATAACATGTTGGTGAGAGTTTTTTATGTAGTCTTGTCATTTAAATACGCTCATTGGTTAATGACAAAACTTTGCCACATGGAAAAGCAATTTTAAAGAGATAAAAATTTGACATGAATAGACGTTTTCATGTGACACAATTTTATTAAGTAATGATCATATAAATACTTTTTTATTATCTGATAAAATTCTACTGCATTTACAATATTAATTATTTATATCTCCTTAAAATTTTTGACATCTCTAGAACCCATGAATTATAGTACCCACTACCCAATTTTCATTGACGCTACAAAACGGATTTTGATATAGAGTAGAATCAGTAATTTGGACCCATTAAGATTCGTATCTTTCATGAACAATCCTTGTAACTATACACAAGGATAATGACCTATCTATATTTAAAATTTAGTATTCTTGATAAATTAGAATGTATTGGTAAGAGGATCTGACGAGTAAATTAATATTTACTGAATCTCATATATCCATTTATCAGTATATTTGTCAACAAATTAGATGTACTAATCAGTACAGAATGAAAATTAACTCTTTTTGTAGTGTGGTCAATTTTCTTCTTAAAAGAGACACGAGCAATATGGGGTCCTAGATAAATGACCATTAATTGACGAAAATGATATTTGCCGGCATTTTTAAATTTGTACAAGTGATGTCAACGATGGCATGTTTCTGTATTGACTTTAGATGAAACAACGTTGTTTTGATCTGATTGGTGATCATTGATCAAATCACTAATGATATTTTATTGTATTAATTCATATATATATATATATATTATGTATAAAGAGAGAGAGAGAGATTTACAAAAATGAGTGAGGAAGATTTTGTAACACAGAGGCCCATTGAGATATGTAAATATTATGATTTTTGTGACCAAATTCTATTTGTTTGACCAACATGACAACTTATGGGTTCAAGTATCTTTTTAATATTTCTTTGTAAAATTACTGATGTATGAGTCGCTTTTCAACCATTATTATTTATTTATTTTTTCAACAGTTACTATTTATGATAAAACCTTTCATTAATATGTACAATTTTTATTCTTATTATTGAATTTTATATTCGGAAAAAATTTTATTGAAAATTTTGAGTTCGTTAAGCTATTTATATTTCTCAAATCACTAACTCGAATTTGTTCATAATTTGGATGTGTCCTGAACCAATTTGGATTATTATTATTATTATTATTATTATTTGGCTGCTGCTTTCTTGTTGTTGTTATTATTATTATTATTATTAACATTTATAATTTATTTATTTAATTACAATTGTAGAGTACTTTGGTCTTTTTGAAGCTGACCCTTATTATTTATGACTAGTATTTAATTATCATCATGTTAATATAAATTTTATAAGTTATTATATAGACAAACCTTGTAATAATTTGATTAAAAGAAAAAGCTGGAATGGTGGATCCTATATATTGTGAATGTGATGTCTCACCAATTGTTATGTCTTGTAACATAAAGTACCATTGTACCATCATTTCTAATATATTTTCAGCCACCCTAGACATATATCGAAGCAACACGTAGTATGTGTCAATAATTAGTGACAGCTGACAAGAATTGCGCAACGTTAAACAAAAGTATTGTAGCGACATATCTACATATATCTTGTCTAGTTAGTTTTGTTCATCTGTCATCTAAGTTGTTTAATCATGAATCAGAGATTATTATTATTATTGTATTGATGTTGAATAGCCACCAAGACTTCAAATATGGAATAGAATTTCAGACATTGATACTTCAATATGGGAAATGACTCATTAAAAAAAAAAAAAAAAAGAAGAGAGAGAGAGAGAGAAGCCGGCGAAGCCATTAAAGACTAGAAATTGTAATTTTTTTTTCAAACATATGAAATAAATTTTTCCTTGAGTTTAAATTTTCTAGTGGAGATACTTAAAGAAAAAAAAAAGTATTTGAATATGATGCAGAAAAAGCAATTAATTTTTTACGGCAAACCTTTATCCTCATCTTGTAGTGAATGGTGAAACATAAATAAAAAACGAACATCAAAATAAAAAGAAATATGTACCACAAAATAATAGCTTACCAAGATGACAAATCAAAGCTAGCTAGTGGACTCTTTTGAGACACCCTATGTAACTAAATTTTAATTAATTTGCATGATACTTCCACAAACTTTTTAACTTAATTGCATGATGATAATTCCTAAAATTTTTATAAACGCCTGGGTTCTGCATGCATGGTCTCAACCAGTGGCGGAGCCAGAGTTTTTCACATAGGTATGCACAAAATAAAAATTTAAAAACTACAAAATAACAGTTCATAAAGCTCCAGTACTAATAAATAATAAACTCCACAATAAAGATAAAATGATAAATTCAATCATGATCTCATATCTCATTGTTAAATCAATAATCAAGAATTCAAGATTACAAAATACACAATCAACAACCTATATCAAAGTTCCACATAAGAGAAAATAACCAAAAAAATGATAATTGATAAACTCAGTCAACAAAATTTCATCAAAATTAGAAAACAGTTTAATCAATTTTTCAATTTTCACAATTTTAGGTTCTTATAATAAATCATATCTCACCTTCCAAAACACAAGCTTGCTTTAGTAATCAGTACTTAGCATTTGCCCTTTTAGTGCCATTAATTTGATCACTTCATTAGAATAGGGGAAACAAAAGAGCATAATTGCATAAATTGACAATCAAGAAAGCAGGAAAAGGAAAAATAAAAAGAAAGAAAGAAAGAAAAGAAGGTATAAATCAAATTTTGGGTCTGCTAACTACCAAAATATACATACAAGTTACGAAATGCCAAACGAACTTGCAAGTCTTCACTCTTCCCGTTGCTACCTATTGCTACGGAACAAATTTAGGCCTTAGAGAGTTAGGGTTTGTTATTTAATTGTTTGAACCCAAATGGCAAACAGTGATTCCCAAACCCGAAACATACGAAGGAGAATTGGAGATTGAATTTTTAATTTCAATTGGCTTCATTTTTCTGTTCATGATGGTGGACTAACAAAGGACAGTGACTTTGCTCCGGTGCTCTGTGAAGATTATGGATGCGTGGATACTGGAGAGAAAGCATAAAGGGAAGAATGCCAAATACAAATGGATCAAATAAAGAGATTCTTTTTTTTAGTTTATCCTTATGATGTGGTCCCATAGCAAAGTACAAAAAAGTCAAAGAAAACTAGAACAATCACTTAACTTTTAAAAAAATAATAAATAAAAAAAAATTTCCCACCAATCCTTGCATACCAAAGACAAACCCTCCCTCCGCCACTGGTCTTAACAGCTCATTAATCATCTCATTTAAATTTGAAGGATTTAAAGGGCTAATTAGTACTATCTAACCTTAACTTTTAATATTATTGTGCAATCTTTAATTAACTCCAACATTTGAATCTTGACAATTCTAACATCAAATCTCACATTTCTGCTACAATCTTACATTTTAACTTTAAAAGACTATAATATCATAATATTAATTACTGATGATATGTGAATACATTACCTACCTCACAAATCACATAAGTGGCCCATATTGTACAACTCCATCTACACTGGCGAAGCTGGGGGCCATGGTGGGCCCCGAAATCGGCAAAAGTTTTTTTACCTTGTTTAAAAAAGATTTATATATAGAAGGTTTAGCCTTTGCATAACCCCTCCAGTACTCTCCTCTAATAGTGTCTGACTTCACCATTGTCGATATATCTAGTGTTAGGGCAGGATTAATGTAAGGGTAAAAAAGCAAGGAGAAAAAACATATTTCTAAATAATGTGTATGGGAAAAATTAGAAGGGAGAATATGAATTTAGCCCCTCATTTACTCCCTCCCTCCTCAAAATAGCATTTTACTTACATTATTTGAGTTTGTGTGTGGGGTTTTCCTCACATTAATTGTGCTGTTATAGAGCTAAATGTCTAGTGTTGATCAGATTCATACGGTTGATGACCAGGAGAATCTCGTTTCCACGTCAACAATTTGAAGACCTAATCAAAGGTAGATATATACTTTTTCTTTTTCCCTCTTGTAATAATACAGCAATCTTGAAGAGTGTCAAGAAAGAAACACGTGTTAAACAAAAATCAAAAGGGGGTAGATCATAATCTAGCACACGATCTTTTGAAAAGTATATGACTGGCCCCTTAATTAACTTAATTATGAGACAAGTGAGTTAAAAAAAAAAAAAACTAATGAAAAGTTGAACTCGTGTAAAATGAGTGTATGAGTGTATGTCGGGTATTGTTATTATTATTGACGGGTAGTTGAAGGGCCGAAACGACATGGCACGTAAGATTGTGATAATTGGATATTATTCTCACAACCACGTCGTAAATAGTAATATGCAATGTAATTGTCAGAAGCAGTGTTTTAAAAACGTTAGGCATTGAAGGTGTCGAGAAAGTCTTGAGTCTAGACGCATCAATTTATGCTCGATTAATGAGTGATAAATTACAAAGCGTAGAGTTTAAGTTTGAGTATCAAAGCAACAGTAGTCGAGTTTTTAAATACATGTCACATTCTATGCCTTAGCTGAATGGTAAGTTGAAATGCCATGCATCAATTTCTATTTAATTAAAAGCAAGTAAATCTATATATCTACATATTAATTAAGAGAACTAAGTGTTGGTACTTTTTGTACCGCGATTTTCTCGCATTTTTTATTTAGTAAATCTTGTGTAATTGTTCTTTTTTTTTTTAAATAAAAACTTTTATAAAGGAATTCAGAGAATATTTGAACTTGTAACAATTGAGTTTAACATTTAAGCATTAACCACATTACCAATTTTTTTGTTAGTCTTTTTCATTAATAAATTAAAATATCAAATTTGAAAGGTCAATTCCAAAACAAACCATAATCCCTCTTAATTCATTCATTCACCATCTTCACTGTGTCTAATGGTGAGTTTAATGTTTTTTGAATGCTTTTTTAATGCATTTTACATTTTTTTGAATTTTTTTAGTTTTATTAAGATTTTGAAAATGTGATGGGTAACGAGTACTTTTTACCTACCCGACTCGAATCACCCTTCCCCGTAAAACGGGTAAGGGGTTAATGGGGGGTACGGGACATGTATGGAGGGGGTTGGTAGAAACGGGGCGGGATACGGGAACTCGTATCTGACCACAATCTGTCCAATTGTTATTTTTACTGTTAGGATTCCTTCTGTTTTCAAATTAATTAAAATGTGATGTCCTATCTCATTTTCTCCCAATTTCTAGATTAATTATATTTAAAAATTTATTCCCTTATTGTAAGCGAAACGTCGCTTCTTTCTGCAAACACTTCTATATTTAACATCGCTTCTATTAAATCGTATGATATTTGAAATTTTAGATTTAGTTAAAAATGCGATGCCTTGAGTTAGTAATGACTTAATAAGTTAAATGTAAGTCATAATTCTCATCACATTAATCTTACCATAAAAATTCCAACAAGAAATATTGATGGCTCATATCATTTCCACATATTTAGAGTACAAAATGGGCAGAAAATGATTCTAGCATAATAATAATAACAACAAGAAGAATTTTATTATGTCTATCAGTGGGTTAATTATGCAAAATAAAATTCTTGATAATAATAATATAAAGTGGACTACTCATAGCTTTCTTCATTTTAAGATTTTAACTAAGATGTGTGTGTGTGTGTTTTTTTTTAGATCGGAAGAGCGTCTGTAGGGAAAGAGTGTAGGCAATGGTGTAGAT
>CAVNYN010239531.1:0-17157 GCA_963692815.1 Nyctanthes arbor-tristis | reverse complement strand
GGTGGGGGTTGGGGGGGGGGGAGAGTTAAAAGGGAAAAATAATAGATAGGGGAAATTTGAGGGGAAAATGGGTATAGGTATTCAATTCATATATATGTATTCCATGCCTGCATGTATTTCATTGTTTCATTTAGACTAATACATACAATTCATACATATATTCCATTGTTTCATTTATTTAAACTAATATGCACAACCATTGAAATTGAATCTAAGATATTTCTTTTGAGCGAAAAATTTTATTTTGCCCACGCATGCATGTTATTATACATTTACGCAATACGTGGTACACATCTAGACTACAACTATGAGATGCTTGTAATTTAGATGTTTGACACATATATATGCATGCATAATAACATGCATGCCTGTAGACAAAATAAAATTGCTCTACTTTGAACTATTGCTTTTGACATGATTTTTCCATTGTTCCAAAATGCATGTATTTAATTGTGTCATAACATGCTTTTTCCTCATGTTCACATTTTTAAATTTTTTCATTTCGTATTTAATAATATGTTGAATTTTGATAATAAAAAAGGACACATGACAGGGTATAATTGGTTTGTAAAAATTTTGAATCAAAGCGGGAGGGGGAAATAGGTAAACAAGTGGCCAAATTTAACCCCCCATTTTACCCAATCCCGTTCACCCGCCCATTGTGGGCGGGTTTACACCTCTCACAGTTGATGTGACCCACACATGGCAGCCTGCACAGCTGATGTGGGACACACGTGGCAACCTCAATAGGTTGCCACGTATGTGCCACATTAACTGTGGGCGGGTGATAATTTTTGCATTTTACCCATTTCCATGCCAATGTGGATAATTAGTTTCTCAAACAGATGCTATTATTTGGCTCTCATGCGGAAAAAGCCAGTTCTATTCTTTCACCAGAGTCTGGCAGAGTTACGCTAAAACCAATATTTTTTTTACACGCGACGTACGCCTTTACGCGATATGTGTGAGTTTGACAGCAGTAGATCAAAATCAGGGAAAACCCCCTTTTACTAGAAATGCTTGTATGTGCAATTGGCCCTCACAAATTAGAACATAGCTTGGGAAATAATATAAAATTAGAAGTTTGATGCTATAGATGGGAGAAGACGAATGCTTGACATGCATTTGGACACGCGACGTCAATTCCATAGGCCACCATCGGTCCCGTGCCCATATACACGTAAGGCTTCTAACACTATTTATGGCGGTAAATGTCTGATTTTATATTATTTCAAAAAATAGTCCCCATTCTTATTTTCACAATATTTTAAAAAGTGAAATTACTTTTGTCGGAAAACTAATATTCAAAATCAGTTTTTCTTATTTGCCGTTGTTTATTTATTATTATTCCATTTTAATTCTTATTTTTTTAAAGTACAATTATTCTACATTTTAACAATATAAATACGTATAGATATAAGTCTTATTGAAAACACAACGTAAAGAAATTTGCAGTAAGTAGAAATAAATGTACAATAAATATAATAAAACCCCCATACAAGATAATCAAATATGTGATATCTAGGTCCCGATCTCATCCTAGCCCCCTAATCAAACGGGTTAGGACACATTGGCCATTTAATTACTTCTTCTTATTTACTAACAAAAATACATATATTATAAGTTTATATAATAAAATTAAGAAATTAATTAACTAAAAAACGTTAACTATAATTTGATACAAATAAAAAATGAATAATCGACAATGTTTGTGTCCCAGAGGGAGTATATTTTATTTATATTAATTTTTAAAGCTCTCACAAAGAATGTAAGTCTACCTAACTAGGTTTATCTTTGAAGAAGAAGAATTAATCCCACTCAATATCATACTTAACATCGTCCATTTTTGCAACCTTTAGGTCTAGTGTTAGATAACTATTGATTTCTATATTTTCAACTAATAGCGTGATTTTCGTTTCTTAATACAATGTTGCTTTTCTTATCATTAGCGCTGCACGTAATTTTACCCAACCGATTGACAAGTGACAGATAACAACAGAGAGTAGGGACATGTTGCAGTAGAGTCATAGAGAGGGCCGTCGGTTATTTGGTTATTTTATTCATTGATCAACTCAACATGCTGCCAAGATATTTTTCGTTTCACTATACGTTGAGAATTAGAAACTATCTTTTTCACTATTTAAAATAATAATAATAATAAAAATAATAATGCTAAATGTGAATCTGCCTCGAGGGAAAGATTTACATAAACTAACCAAGCACAAACCAAGTAAACTCTACATCTTCCGATCTAGAAAAAGAAAATAAAAAAGAGTTCTTTCAAATTCAACAGCTTCATGATCAACAATCAAAGGAGGTTTATGGTTACTACATGAGGAGTTGAATTCCGTCATATCAAGTCCTCCTTCACTTCACCAGTTTTCATCTTCATGTTAAATTTTCTATTGAAGCATTTCTAGTTTGTAGAAATAAAAGCACATCAAGGTCCTTGCATGAGCACTGGCCGGCACTAAAATGATGAAGTCGGTAAGCATCTCTTAGGATGATACGCCGTCTAAGAATATGGGATGCATACTTCATAAACAGATGGCAATCTCCACAGATAAGGGTGTTCTTTATAATCCGAATGGGTGATTCTGCAGAAGGTCTTTTTATCAATTGAAAAGCAAGAGCAAGTTTTTCACTGTGAGAGAGTAAAGATTCAAGTTTCTCATCTTCCCCCACAGTGTGTAAATCCAAATCGTTATTTGGTCTATATCCATCTTTTTTTATCTTTCTTATCAGCTTACCTAGTTTGATATATATGAGCTCTGATTCAGGATAACTTCGATCGTCTGACACAAATTTATAGACCTTCCCATCAAGCTCAACCGAACTGTAGGCAGCGAACTTTTCAACCTGCTTGTTTTTCATAACAGATCTCACTGATACCATATCTTTTGATCTCCCACGAGATGCACCACACATGTTGGAGAGGATGATATCGGGTTCAGCATTCAGAGGATCCAACTTAGAAAGGTTTGCTTCTGCCATTTTTGCATGTTTCACGTCTTCATTCTTTTTGCAGACTGATAAAATGGTTGACCAGATCATGTAGTCTGGTTGATGGGGCATGTTTTTTATAAGATCTATTGCCTTGTCTATATGACCTGAACGGCAAAGAAGAGTGATCATGCCCGCATAATTATTCAAACTCGGTGTCAATCCATATATTTCTCTGATCGATTGGAAATATTCCTCTCCTTTTTCTGTAAGACCTTCATGAATGCAAGCAGACAACGCGCCGGCAAAGGTAATATCATCTGGTTTTATGCCTAACAGCGGCATTTCTTCATATAGGGCCAATGCCAGCTCATCCATTCCATTTTGGACACAGCCCACGATCATGCAATTCCAAGAGACCACAGTTCTCACTGGCATGCCCATTGCAAAAACAACCCGAGCGTCCATAATTTCTCCACATTTAGAATACATATCAACAAGGGCATTAGAAACAAGTAAATCAGTGTCGACTCCCAGGTGTATAGCCTTCCCATGCACTGCCTGACCTTTACACAAAGAACCGAACTTGGCACACGAACTAATCACGCTTGATAAAGTAACCTTATCATGGCCGATATTTTCCAGTATCATCTGTCGGAACATCATCAAGGCATTCTCTTCCAACCCAATTAGGCCATATCCAACAATCATAGCTATCCAGCAAATCTTATCCTTCTCCTCAAGCCCCTTAAAAGCTTTACATGCTTCATCCGCACACCCAATCTTAAAAAGAGCAATAATGATATTTGATATTTTAACTTGATCAAGTTTTAAACCCAAAAATTTCATCTCCTCAAGCATCTCAATGCATTTCTCAGGTTGCTGATTTCTTACGTACGCTAAAATCATCAAATTCCATGAAGCTAAATTCTTACTAACATTCTTATCAAAAACCGATCTTGCAATTTCAATCTCACCACACTTTGCATAAAAATCACACAAGGCGTTTAAAGCAAACACATTGCCTTTATTCCCCAAACCAGAAATAAAAATCTTACAAAGAATTTGTTTCGCAATTTCTAAATACTTCAAATTGGCACAAGCATTCAACACGCTAACGTAAGAGCGCTTTGTTGGTTCAACTCCTTCTCTCAGCATTTTCACAAAGAATACCAAACCCTCCCTTTCGTACCCGTTAGCCCTCAACCCTGCAATCAAAGTGTTATACGAAACTGAATTACGAGTAGGCATCAAGTAAAAAAACTCCCTCAAATTTTCAACAGAGCCCTCTTTGGAATAACCCGACAGCATCACATTATATGAAAGGATGTCCTTTTGGGGTATTCTGTCAAACAGTTCACGGGCGTCTGAAAACTGGCAGGCCTGAATATGCGAATGAAGGAGGCAATTGTGGAAAAATGTATTATTGGGTTTGTACAATTGGTTTTTCATGTGTGGTTTGAGCCTTTTGGCTTGGTGGGCATCTCCGTTCCGGACGCAAGCAAGGAGGAGGCGTGTGCAGGAGTCGGTGGTGGCTTCGGCAGCTTGCTTGCATAGCCGGGCTACGGCTTCGCGTAGGTTAAGCTTCACTTTCATGTTACTGTCAAACGTTAAGCAACTCCAATGGCTTCGGTTAATAGGAGTTTATGTGACATCAAAAATTTAATAGAGTGAAGTTTTATCCCAGACAGTCATGTGGAGAGAAATAATTGGACAAATTACATGTAAATTATGAAAATACTATTTGTAGGTAATTATTCAATTAATTTTTTACAAAATTAGGTAAATTCACAATCTTAACCGTGTATATTGTGTAATTGATGAAAAATAATTTAATCATAAAACGATGAATTTATCCTATTTTGTAAAAGATTATATTATATAAATAATAATTACTTATAAATAGCGGGACTATGGATGAAAAATACTATTTAAAAGAAATCATTCAGCTACTTTTTAACAAAATTGGGTAAAATCCTTTTACATGTCATCTTCATTAGCATGTTGTGGCCACCTTCGGACCTAAAAATATCCCTTGCCATACGTTTGGATCCCGCAAAACCCAAACATAGCAAGAGATTACTAGACAATTCATCTCACCAGACGTATAGTGAGGGACTAGGACTACCTTAAGACCTAGTCTTTTTTACCATTTCAAATACTAAGATGATCTGATTTGGCGGAGTGACTTATTTAGCGAGGCGGTCTCTCTTTATTGAATGATCACACCATGCAATATTTTACAACTAGAGTCTTGCTATTTCTAGGGAAGCATTTTTAAATCTTTTATAAAAGAGCGTATTATTCATCATCATCTTAATTATCATTAAATTATTTTTTCCCCAATTACACAATATATCGGGGTAAGATGATAAGATTACTTTATTTTGTAAAAAATTAAAAAAGTTTCCTTGCAAATAGCATTTTCCGTACAACTACCTATTATAAACTAATTCTCAATATAGACGATGAAGTTCTGGGTAAAGTGAACTAGGTAGAGAACTAAAATTAGAAATGATCAAGTTAGTTAAAAAAAAAAAAAGAGGAAGAAATATCAGGACCTTACAGCAACTTTTCAAAAGTTTATAACCCAATTGCATTTATTTTTTTTCCGCAAACAAATAAACTAAACCATGATTTGATGTTATTTAGCGTCATTTTTCTCTAATCTTAGTTATATATACAAGCCTTATTCATTGATATATTATCCTAAAACTAAAAGAAAAAAATGGCAAAATACCCTGACAGCCTTTTTTTTTGGGATAAAAGAAACTTATTCATGTGCAAATGTAAAATAAAGGCTACAAGGAAAGTCAGTGCCTCAAACGATACTGAGGGACTCACTTGTAAAAAGGAATTCCTAGCTAATATATGAGTCGAGATATCTGATTTACAAAGTGGGACGGCACATCTGGCATCTATCATCTTTGATAACAACTGATAACTAACCCTTAATAGTGTTAGGAGCATCTCTATTGATCTTTTAATTTTTAAGACCATACATATTCTACCAATTAGGTAGAATATTTAACTTTAAAGAGTAAAATTTTTATTAAACAAATTGCTCACTTTAACTCTTTATTTTGCTTTTAAAAAAATTTATTACTATTTTGTCTCGTTTTTAATTAGTAATGTCCTTTTTAATTATTATAAGGATCAATGAAGTTGTATAATTTATTTATAATGCCAACTAGAATATTGAGACTTGACCAAGGGGCTTGCTCAGTTTTTCTAATGTAATGACACCATTTTTAGCAGGTTATTTAATTTAAGTTTGAGTCACCATCCCCACCTTGTTATCCCCAAATCTATATATATATATATATTAATTCACTTAAATCTGGGTACATTTTGTATCGTGACTTTTCTGTTTTTTTATTTGGTAAATTTTGCAGTAATTATATTGCTCTTTTTCTTTTTAACAAAAAATTTTTGTAAAAGAACTCCGAGAGGACTTGAACCTATGACCATTAGTTAGGTTTAACAACTAAACCTTAATCATTTTGTCCATTTGTTTTATTTGTTAATCTTTTTCACAAATAAATTAACATATCAAATTTGAAATGTCAATTCTAAAACAAACTCTAGTATATCATAATTCGTTAATTCACTATCTCTACTATGTGTATTGTTGAGTTTAATGTTATTTGAAATTTTTAATGCATTTTACATTTTTTTTGAATTTGTTAATTGTATTAAGATTTTCTAAAATGAGGCGGGTAACAAGTATTTTTTTATTATTGTATACATATAAGAAGGATTATATGTAAAGAAGTATGTTATCTTTTAACAATCTTAAACTTCCATCGATATTATTGATTTAATTAATGTATATTTATGTTTTTATATTTTCTACAAGGATGTAAAGATTACAGATTTATGTTTAACTATCTAATAATATATTTTAATAAGTTTTTCTATCCGCACAACGCACGGGTGATTTAACTAGTTGTACTAACAAAACAAAATAATATCAACACTTGTATCTACGAGAGAGACTTTGGATCTTGAAGGTCCAAATGCACTATTGCTTGTTTGATTCTCGTTATGAAAATCAAATTATAATGAGTTGAAATGAGTAGTGAGAATTTAATTGAAATTTGAAATTGTTAGTTAGGGCGGTCATTTAGCCTGTCAACCCACAACCCGACCCGTACCTGACGGGTTCAAATGGACTAGATAGCCCCGAAAACTCGAAATTCAAACTGAAAAGCCCAACCCGAATCCAAAAAACCCAAACCCGACCCAAAACCAGCCAAAAAACTAGACCAAACCTGCTTGACCCAAACCAAGTTCTGGTCAGTTTCCGGTCAGTTGCCCACCCTTATGTGTGGTGATAGTTGAGTAGTTTTCAAATAACTGATAGATAAAATTATAATCAAAAAGAATAATGAGTACCTTAAAAAATACAAGAGGAATTTAATATGTTGATCAAAGCCGGCCAATAGTATAATCGATCAAAGCGGTCGATTAAGGTCCCAGCTAGAAACATATGTTCAAAACATAGAATAAACATTACGTGTATATAATTTTATTATAAATTATTTAGTATTCTAGTGGTAACGTTATATATTTTAGTTTCTATCCTTAATTATAGGTCAAAGGTTCAAATCTTTATGTCTACAAATTTGATTTGATTGTATTTTTTTAAGGGCCTATTTAAATTTTGATTTTTTTTGTGTTTAATAATAGTTACAATTCTTGTGACTTTTATTAAATTTCAAATACTAAAGACTAAATTTGTAGTATAATTTTATAAGAATAGGGCCCTTCTGGTATTTTAATAGTGTATATGTGCTTTTTAAATGATAAAATATAATCGAATGTCTTACATATTGACAAATATTAAACATATTGAGATGAAAATTCCTTTGAATATTATTAAAACATTTACTTATTTTTCTCACCTATTTAATATAAAATTTAAATATTTAAAGTTTAAATCGTTAAAATCATGTTTAATTTAAAATTTTTTAAAAATGGGGCCCCATTTAAATTTCGCTTAGGGCCTCTGAAATCTTCAGACTTCCCTGATGTTGATTTGTGTGAATTTTATCAAATACAAGAAGTTACGGGTTTAAGATAAAAGTTGGCCCCATCGCTTTGGAGTGTTTGGGTTTTCTTCCACTCCCTTCACCAACCATACGATCTATTTTTGCCGGAGATTGTCAATTACTAGATGATGATGAGTAAAGTGGGACAGAATTGTAGGATGTCTTCACTTGAATTCAAAGTTTGACGCTTTGATAAGTCTTTCGTCTTGATCGCAGGAAAAGTTTCACTTGGAAAAAAAGACCATTTGGGTGTAAATGCATCGTAGAATAGTAATGGAACAAAATTCTGGTACCCTTTTAGCTAACCATGAATGCACATGTGTTTATATGTTTTAATTTAATAATAAATAGGGTGTGCTATGAATCTTGAGTAATGCTACACTAACCGCGAGATTTTGACCACAACTTTAACCATACCAATTTATCACGATATTTAGCTGATATTTTACTGTAGATTAAAATAATTAAATTGTTATTTATTTATTATATTAGAATATCAGAATCTAGAAAATTCCCAAAACCATTCGTTCTTGGATTTCAAAGATTGCAACCCGTCTTCCCATCTTTTAGGCCAGCCAGTCACGTCATTGGAAGTTTTCTGAACTCCGACGGCAGTGGTGCTACGTGGTACGCGACAACTATTCTTCTTCGTCAAAGTGATATTTCCCGAAGCCATGGATACAAGTAACTTTCGTGTATATGTATTTTAGTTTTTACTTTCTGTTACGACTTAAGACGATGGGTTTATCTAGGATGGCAGATGAGTATATTCTTCCTTGCATCTGGCTTATTTAGGTTCCTTGATTTCACGTTCTAGATTTCTAAATTAAAACATAGGGTTTAGATATAAACAATAAATTAAATTTAAATTGGAATTTCAATTTGTATCATTTTGTTCACAAGAAGCAGTTCATTTGAATGTCTATAGGCTTACATTTTGAACTTTAATTTATCTTTAATTTGAGCTTTTTGAACTTTATTTTGAACTTTTTAATATCTGTCTGCAATTTCCTTATATGCTTTCTCTATTTTTCCTTCTAGATATGGAAGTTGAGGATTGTGATGATGATGATGAGGAAACCTTGAATGACCCTATGCTAGAAGATGAAAATTTGGCAAATAATGCAATAGAGACGTGTGCTCTTCCGATCTAGTGAATGTCGAGTTGTGTAGAGAAAATAGTGTTACTGTACCGGAGGTGGGGATGAAATTTAATAGTGTCGAGGCATGTTATGAATTTTACAAAGCATATGCATATTTGGTAGGGTTCTCAGTTAGAAAGAGGAATTCAAGAGATCGGAAGAGCGTCGTGAATTTAAGAAATGTGACATTTGTGTGTGGTCAAGAAGGTAATAGAGTTAGTACTGCAAGCAATTCGTTAAAGCCTTACCCAACAGCGCAGATAGGGTGCAAGGCAAGAGTGGTTGCTACTTCAGATGTTCAAGGTGTCTGGCGAGTAACTAAAGTCATTCTTGAGCATAATCACCTGACCAGTCCTTTGAAATCTCGGATGTATCGGTGTAATCGGCAGCTGTGTGAGCATACAAAGCGAAGGCTAAAGATGAATGATCGGGCTGGGATTCAATTATATAAAAGTTTCCAATCAACTGTCATTGACGATGGAGGTTATGAGAACATGACTTTCATTGAGAAAGACTGTAGGAACTACATTGATAAGATCAAAAAATTGAGGTTGGGTGAGGGCGATGCAGCCGCTATTCATGCCTACTTCTCCAAAATGATGAAGCAATGTCCTAGTTTTTACTTTCGTATTGATACAGACGATGAGGGTCATTTGAGGAATCTTTTTGGATAGATCATAGATGTAGGCTAGCCTATATGGAGTTCCATGATGTTATCACTTTTGACACAACATATTTGAAAAACGAATACGACATGCCTTTTGGTCCATTCGTTGGAGTTAATCACCATGGGCAATCGATATTGTTTGGTTGTGGCTTGCTATCTTGTGAGGATATAGAAAATTTTATTTGGTTGTTCAAGACATGGCTTGATTGCATGGATGATCAACCTCCTCTGGGTATCATTACTGACCAGGACAAGGCGATGCAAAATGCTGTTGAGACCGTTTTCCCTACAACGAAGCATAGATGGTGTTTGTGGTATATAATGAAAAAGTTACTAGAGAAATTTGGGTATCACAATGAGAAGGAGTTTGTCTTCAGAGCTATGCATAATGCTGTTCACGGTTCATATAGTCCAGTTGAGTTTGAACAGGCCTGGTGCGAAATGCTCGAGAAGTATGATCTACAAGGAAATAAATGGCTGGCCAATCTTTTCAGGGACAGAGCCCGTTGGGTTCCTGCATTCGTAGACATACATTTTTGGGTGGGGATGCAAACCACACAACGGAGTGAGAGCATGAATGCCTTCTTTGATGGATATGTCAACTCAAAAACTTCTTTGAAGTTGTTTGTTGAACAGCATGATAGAGCTCTAGGTAGCAAAGCTAAGAAGGAGTACCAAGCTGATTGTTGATCCTTCTCACAGTTGGTTCAATGTGTAACTATATAAGATGGAAAGACAATTTCAATTAGCCTACATTATAGCCTAATTTAAGGAATTTCAGTCGGAGCTAATTGGTAAGATGAACTGTGAGGTTATATCTAGTGAAAATGGTCTCTCTGAAACTACTTACCAGGCGCTGGAGGCGAGATGTGTGGATGGAGAGACAATTGTGAAAAAAGTGTTCAATGTTTTATTTCAGAGTAGAGATTGTCATATAGTGTGTAGTTGTCACATGTTTGAAAAAAGGGGAATATTGTGTAGACATGCTATATTTGTTTTGCTTCGTAATGAAGTTGAATCTATACCTGAGAAGTACATACTGAGAAGATGGAGGCGAGATGTTAGACGTTTCTACTCACGCATCAAAGTCCACTATGAAGGATGGATCTCTACGTTGGACAGGTTAGGTACGATGAATTGTGTCGAGATTTCTCTAGATTAGCGGAACTCGTGGCAGAGGATGAGAAAGATTTTAGTGAAGTGAAAAAGTGGATTGCAGTCAAGTCAAATGACATTACCATGGCAAGGACCCAATCTACTATTGAAGTTACTCCTGTTTGGGCAGATGATGTTCACAGTGTGCCCTCTGTCGATGTAGGAGTAGAGATGGCGAATAACACTCCTCAGATTAAAGACCCAAAGCATGTTAGAATGAAGGGTACCCCTAGAAAACTCATGAAAAAGGGACAATTGGAGACTAAATCAAAGAAATCGAAGGCATGATTGATTTTTGGTTCATTCTGATCGTTACGGAAATAGCGTTGGCAATTAATAATAAGTCCCCTAGAAAACTAAGGTATTAGTTATGCTTTATTATACTCATCATATTAGTTATGTTTTGCTATGAAAGCTAGGCCTTTTTTATACTTATCTGATTTCCTTTTTCGTTGTTGTTATAGGTTTTATTCAAGCTACCTTTACGTTGTCCTAAAGTAAGAAGATGGACTTTGTCATGAAGAAGATGGACTTTTGTGATGAAGTAATAAGTTGGAATTTTGCCATGAAGTAAGAAGTCGGGCTTTTGTAATGTGGGAAGCTGGTTGTGTCATGAAGATGCTGGATTTTTGGCAAGTTCTTTAGTCATAGGCATTTATATAAACTGACGGACGAAGGGGATTTACTTGTATTTACACCTTTTTTTGTACTTAGAAATTGCAATGGAATACATAGCAATCTTTTGCATATAATGACAGGCAGCTTATTTTGTAAAATATAGATATATAGTGGGTACTTGTAGAGATGTTGGTGGTTGACTAAGTAAATGTTTAAACATCATCATGCTCTGGTTTACTAAATTGCAAGTAATGAACGTGCTTTATAGTTTATTTTTATGTTGTGGTATGAGTATGGTTGGTGTTCGGATATGTGATTTTTAACAGGTTGGATAAGCCCAATGTACAGGGAAACACTGTCGAAATTCTTGTAAAAATTTTACTTAACAAAAAATAAAAAAAATAAGATACACAATAATCACATAATCAAAACCACCAAGCACTCAATATAAAAAGATATTAACAAAATTTTCCCATTGAGTTTGATATAATATATAAATGTTCCACGATTCATAATACACACACACACACACATATATATATAATAACATAAATGTTCCAAATAAGGAGATAAAATTTAAGGATAAAAGAATTAAGTGTTCTGATAGAAGGAGTAGACCGATGGGAATTAGAGTAAGCATACATTCCAGTATCTAAGTGGTCATCTCTGTTGTCCCAGTCTCCATTAAAGCATGGAATGGCTGTGGACTTTTGGCTATTGTCCTACTTTTTATCTTTGAAATAGCCCAGCATACACCTCTCATGGAGGAGCGTTTTTGGGGCCGGTTGAACAAGCACTTTTCAGTGATTCTGGCCAGACTTTTTATTTCCTCCAAATTACATGTGCCAACAATCTTTATATCAAGTATATCATCCACGCTGTCTGGACTCAAAGTTGCCCAAAAAAGTTTAATTAGGGAAAAATATCAGAAGAATGAGGTTCATGATAACAGGGCAAAGAAAATACGACGGTATTCGATTAAATCTCATATGATATGAGCCTTACAAGATTGATGTATTCCATTAGCTTTCAGCTTGGGTGGATGCCCGTGATGAGTTCCAACGGGATAATACCGAAGCTGAAGATATCACTTTTTGCTGTGAACTTATTTGTGGCTATATACACTGGATCTATATCTCCAATTGTACCTTTAAGGCCTGAATTGTGGCTGTCAAGAACCTCTTCCTTGCTCTTGACAGCCCAAAATCAGCAACTTAAAAACATAGAAAGTACGTGAGATGATTACTGACATTGCGAACAAATGAAAAACTTAATCACCAAGAAAAAGAAATTAAACATGCACTAGTTAAAAGGAGACATCTATTCTTCAAACCAACTAATATTTGAAATTTCTTTTAGTTCTCATTCAACCTGGGTGAAAGTAGATGTTTCTCAACTCTCTTAAGGGAACTAAGTTAGAAATCTCATTTCTAATAATTCCAGATCTTTATCCAGTGCTACCAATCCAGTAAAGGTCTTTAAGCAATAAGCAACTTGAAGATTTACCTTGGCTTCCACACAGCTATCAAGCAAAGATGTCTAAATAAATGTATGGAAAAATAAGTTATAACATTTAAAAACTTTAGTAAGGAAAATCACATAAAGAACACTTGAGAAGAAAAGATGTCTTTCGATCAATAATGACATTTGCTCCTTTAGTAAACTCATTTCCAAATCTCAAAATGTAGAATATGCAATACTCCACAAGAAATGACAATAAATGATACCTTAAAAAGCAAATAAGAGGATTAAATGACAATCTAAAGAGATTTTCTGTGATGATTTTTAGTGGAACATATGAGCAAAGACGCTCTTCCGATCTTGATCACTTTTACAAATTACAAATATTGGCTAGATTATAAGGGAAGTATGTAATAATAATTATATGGAATAAAAAATTTCTGCTATAATGATAAATTAAGTGATATTCCAACCTAATCCATACAAGACATATATGTGTTTAACAATATATATATATATATATATACACAAAAAAAAAAAAAAATTGGACTCCGATTATGATGTGTGATACAAATTTCCATTACCTGGGGGAGGGAAACCCCTCTCTTTTGCCAAAATACGGACAGAGATAAAAGGAGGATTCACCCGGCTTTTTCTATCAAAATCTGTAATGTTTCAGGCAAGCACCAACTTCGAGGCTGAGGAGGGTTGATGGAGAGAGAGCGGGATAGAAGGAGCGAAGTGGGAGACTTACCGAAAAAGGGGAAAGCGCCACGACAGAGAGCTGACTGGAATACGTCACCAAACGGCAGAGAGAGTGAGGGAGAAGGGACAGAGATAGAGAAAGAAATTGGGGGTGGAGTGGAATCGGGTTTGAATGGTGGGTGGGTGTAATTTCACCTTATTCCAAAGGGTGTTTTTGTCATTAACCACTGCAAGTTAAAGCCACGGTTCACGGCTTGCGGTTGAAGTAGCATTATTCATGAATCTATTTGTACAAGAGCGTAGTTAGCCACCATTGCAAGGGCCCTGAGGTTAAGAGCGCAACTAAATTATTTGTATATATACAAGGGAAAAAAATGGTTTTTGGGCTAATTGTTGGTGGACCCAGGTTCAGTGAGGCCACGGCTTGACTACGCCCCCGCATATACGGTAGTAATTTTAAAGTGCTAGAAACTTGTTTATAATAATGCTATTGATCATCCTTCATTTAAAAAAAAAATCAAGTAATTGGTTTATGAAAAAATAGGAACTTAAAAAGAAATGAAAGAAACTGCTTTTTTCTCTCTCTAAGTAGAGAGTTTTGTTCTCTCCTCTTGTAGGAGTTGGCAAGTTTTCAAGTTCATATTTTAACAGGCGTTTTTCCAGTTTTACGACGGAGACGAGATTGGCAGGGTTATCAATAACGGAAGAGGAAGATGAGGAACTGGATCTTGGAGACAAAGAAAAGGTCGATCTGTGTCTCGTTGGCCGATTTCTTACCGACTAGAGTGTGAACTTTCCGGAGATCGGAAGAGCGTCGTGTAGCGGCCCTTTGGCGCCCAGGAAGAGGGGTAACAGTAAAGGAACTTGCTGAGCAAAGGTACTTGTTTCAGTTCTACCATGCTGTGGATATGAAAAGGGTTTTCGAAGGGAGTCCATGGACGTTTGATAACCACCTTTTGCTACTACACAAGTTGTCAGCGGGGGAGGTGCTAACCCATATACCGTTGCACTTTGTCAACATTTGGGTTCAAATTCACGAATTACTGGTGGGATACATGTCGGAAAATATAGGCAAGCAACTTGGGAATCTCATTGGCACTTTCGTGGAGTATGATATGACCAATAACACGGGGGTTTGGAAGGAGTAGATGCGAATAAGGGTGCATCTCGACGTTCGAACACCTCTAAAAAGGTGGAAGAAGATCAAGAAAAGAAGCGGCGATTGGTCCTTCGTTAAATTTAAGTACGAGAAACTCATCAGCAGGCCCTGGTTCCCACGCCTTCCGGACGCCATGAAATGCCTTAGCTGGAACTGCCGAGAACTCGGCAATCCTCGGGCAGTTGCTACTTTATGCGAGCTGGTTATTGCTTGTAGGCCGGATGTTATTTTCTTATAATTTGAAACACCTTTGTATTCCAATAAAATTGAGGCAATAATAGTCAAGCTTAAATATGATTGTGCATTATCTATAGGCAGAGAAGGTAGAAGTAGAGGAATTGTAGTGTTTTGGAGAATTAAAAATAATTGTTAAATCACGGGGTACTCTAATAACCACATCGACCTAGAAATTTTGGATGAAATCAAAGGCGATTGAAGACTCACGGGCTTTTATGGTTACCCCAAACATACCAGACGCAGAGATTCATGGGAACTCTTACGTTATCGTAGCCAACTTTCCACTCTTCCATGGTGTTGTATAAGAGATTACAACGATCTCATGTTTGCTCACGAGAAAAAGGAAGACAACCCTCATCCCACTCATCTTATCCGGGGATTTAGAGAAGCCGTTGATGATTGTTCTTTGGTAGAATTGCCGCTGACTGGTTACCAATTTACCTGGGAGAGGGGTCGAGGCACAGATAGCTGGGTTTAAGAGAAGTTAGACCGAGCTTTAGTCACTCCGGATTGGCCATAACAATTTGGAGCAGCACGAGTTTATAATATGATAGCACCTATTTCGGACTATTCCCCATTGTTGTTAGACACTGATTGTACACAACTAGAGATGAGGCAATGGAGAACTCGTTTTGAAAACGCTTGGACTAAAGAAAATGATTTCAGGGAGGTCTTGCAAATGAGTCTTCAATGGGCGGAGGGTAGAACTTTTGAACAGCAGCTCCATGACTCGTTGGCAGTGCTGGCAAGATGGGGTAGGAATAGGACAACACATTTCAAGAGGCGAATTGCAAAATGAAGGCCGATATAGAAACCTTCGAGACGATCCCACTGGGGCGGAGGCTGAAGTATATGAAGCAAAGAGACATGACCTCACTAGAATACTTGTCCAGGAGGAGATGTTTTGGCGCCAGAGGTCCAAGAAATATTGGCTACAGGGAGGAGACTCTAATTCTAAATACTTTCATGCTGCAGCCTTAGTGCGAAAGAAAAGAAATCACATCCAAAAAATACAAGATGAAGCAGGTAACAGCCATGAAGACATAGACGCAATTTGTGCGGTGGGCAAGCATTATTTTGACAACGTTTTTAAAGACAATGTGGAACGGCCGGATGACATTCTTGCATAGGTGACAAGCCGAATTAGTGAGGAAGACAGCCATGCTAACAGCCCCGTTTGAGGTAAAGGAGTTCGAGAAGGCCATTAAGCAAGTGCATCCAAACAAGTCGCCGGGTCCGGACGGTTTGAATGCTATATTTTTCCAAAAGGCATGGCCGAATATATGGGAGCAGCTTGTACAAAATTGCAAACATTGGATGAACAGTAAGGTATTACCTCCATCTTTGAACAATACACTGCTTGTTTTGATTCCTAAGATGGATAATCCCATAAGTATGAAAGTCTATAGACCAATCTCGCTATGCAAAGTGCTCTATAAGATAATTTTGCCTCATGTGATCTCTGAATACCAGTCATTTTTCATTTCGGGTAGAGCCATAACGGATAGCGTCGTGATTGCCTATGAAATAATCCACTACATGAAGAGGAAAACTAAGGGGAGGAAAGGAAGTGTGGCCTTAAAATTGGATATTAGCAAAGTGTATGATAGAATGAATTGGGATTAATTTCTTGCGCAAAGTGATTCTCAAATTGAGATTTGCAAGAGAATGGATTGATTTGCTTATGCTTTATGTCACCACAATTAAGTACTCGGTGCTGGTTAATGGCAGAGAAGTGAGACCCATCTTTCTGCAACGTGGTTTAAGGTAGGGAGATTCTGTATCCCCCTACTTATTTATTTTGTGCGCAGAAGTCCTCTCCATATTAATTCAAAAGACGGATGAAGGCAGTGACCAAAAAGCCAATGGAAAAGGCAGAGCAACTCCGCTTGATTCATGGATGTAATTTACTTGTGGATGAACACTACAATTGCATCACTATCGCCATCCTGACAGATTTTGTCCATGGGCTTCAGCTGACAACGATTCAATAGCCCTTCCATCCAAGGAAATTCT
>CAVNYN010239530.1:0-103898 GCA_963692815.1 Nyctanthes arbor-tristis | reverse complement strand
AAAAATCCTTACATCATTAATATGCCTTTCATATCAGTTGAAGTCTACATTTTTCCACTTTTATCTGTTAAGAAGTCCACTCTATACTCATTTCCACCATAAAAAATATGTTATCAGTGTAGATTATTCCAAAACTCAACTAAAGTTCAAAAAACATTAATGAAGTGTTTATGTTATCAACTAATTTACCGATTCTATAATTAGTATAAATTGGAACTTTTTGATAATTTCTCATAGAACAAAAGTTTCAATTTGTCGTTCTAAATATGGTCTTACTTTATTTGAAATTGAATTATTTATTTGAGAGAGAAACCGAATGTTGATACAGTTGCACTGTAATAATTGTTCAACAAATTTTAAATATTTTACTTTTATTGAATCATCTCAATTAACTTTTATTTATACATGCATAATTAACTGGTGCTGTAATTCAAATAAGTCCTACATTGATTAGGTTTCTTATATTCTAGACAAGAAGTCCTGGATTGGAATACACATGCCCTTCCGCTCCCCTCCCCTATATCTACTGTATAGAAAAAAAGAATTAACTGGTGTGAAAAGTGTTACCGATAAATAAATTCAAATATAATAGAATGATTATAAAAACTTATATATCATAATACTAATATGATTCAACTAGCTGTGTTAATAATTTATATGAAATTTTTATATAAAAATTCATTGACATTTGTTATTGGAGTAATTATTTAAAGACATGTTTATCTGACATGAATAACTGATAATGGTTCTCCTCCCTTCTCCAATATCCAATGTATAAAAAAATGAAAAAATGAAAAGAATTAACTGGTGCAAAAAGTGTTATCGACAAATAAATTAAAATATAATAGAATGATTATAAAAATTTATGTCTCATAATACTAATATATGACTCAACTAGTTGTATTAATAACTTATTAAATTTTTGTAAAAAAATTCATTGACATTTGTTTTTAGAGTAATTATAGGTAACATGTTTATCTGATATGAATAATTGATATTTGTTAGATGAAAAACATAAATTTATTATTTATATGTAAGTGGTGAATTTGAAGGCCCACAATTTTCCAATATATGGTTGACAACTAAACATGTAACTTTTTCATACTAGATAAATATGTCTCCCTAAAATTACTATAGTTATTATTACTTTTAGATCCCGTGCAACGCACTGATTAGAACTCTAGTTTAATTATTAAAGAGAGAATAAAGAAAGTCCAAATGGTACGTAATCTTATTTGTCATTGATTTAATAAATGATCCTATCATATAAGTATATAGGACCGTCCTATCAAAAACTCCCTTCAATTATAATAGTCGGCAGGTGTCAATATTGTACATTTATTTTACTTTTTGAAATTTAAATTTAACCATTGGATTTTGATAGTTGTTTTGTACAGCATAATCATTATTTAGTACAACAATTTTACAGAGACATGTTTATTTGACATGAAAAATGACATATTTAGTTGTCAATTATGTATTAGATGATTATGGGTCTTCAAATCTACTACTTGTATATAAGTAACTAATCTATGTTTGTTAACTAACAATACCAGTTATTCATGTCAGATATTTAATACCTGTTCATACGATATTAAATAATAAATTAAATCAAGTGAACCACATATGTATGTCTTTAATTTGCCTTATCATTTAATGATACATATATTGTCACTTAAACTAGTGCTTAATACTAATGATACTATTTAGCATTATTATTATATAAATAAAAAAATTATCATACTATTTTTGGACACTTGACAACCGCTATACTTAACACTTTGTAATACAACATGTGATCAAGTAAAGTCACAATTTTTAATTTTCAATACAATTTAACCAATCAAATTATGCCACACAACACAAATTTAAAAGTTGTTCATATAAGTGTTGCATTGGTTAAATTCTCACATTCCGAGTGTGAGGTCCCGAGTTCGAAACACACCGCCCCTCCCTTATTTCCTCTTTGTATTAAGGAAAAACAAAAGCAACTTTTAAAAATAAATGTTGAGTAAATTGAGGTTATTTATAAATGGTTGCCAAAGAGATATATTTTTCATTTCAAAATAGCAATTAATGCGAAATAATAGAATGCAGAAAGAGTATTAATTCATTTTTTGAAAATCAAAATTTAAAAGATGTTATGATTATTATGAATTGATGATATTATCACTAATATATAAAAGTAGGAATGTGTATAAAGCATTCACTTTTCCACTTTATCCCTTATATTTTCTTTTAATACCAACAATATCCTTATAATGGTATAATTATTTCATATGTTTAAGATCGGAATAAATGACTTCTTTCTTAACTAATCAAAAGATAGTTACAAAACTCAATTAATAACCACTTTTAACCTATTCTATTGTCAAATCAGTTTTTCAAATTTACCTAAGTTGATTAGGAGATGATTAGGAGACTTAGTGAGGCGTCAAATTTACCTAAGTTGTTCTTAGGGGATTTTAATGAGATTCTCAGCCTAGACGAGAAGATTGGGGGCGCGGTGAGGAAACGTCCAGCCATGCATGGGTTTCGACAAGTTGTGAACCAATGTGGTTTGCTTGAAATTGGATTTATTGGGCCACGTTTCACATAGAGGAATGAGGAAGGGGAGATGGGCATATTGTAGAGAGGTTGGACAGTGGATTGAGGTGCACGGATTGGAGGACATTATTTAGCCAAGCCATGTTACACCATCTTGATTTCCACTACTCGGACCACCGGGTATTATGGCTTGATCTTCATCATGTCCATCCACATAGATGTAACAAATAAAGGTTTTTCCAGGAGGTTTTTCCAGTTCGAGCCTTTATCGCTAGGGGGCGGGGTGTTCGGAGACTGTTCAAGAAGCATGGGCTGAAGCTGGGAACGGACCGGTTAAGGAGAAGTTGCAAATCTGTACTAACAGATTAGTGAAATGGAACAAAGGAAATGGAGGTTCTATCCCACAGCAGATTGGGGTGATCAAATGACGTTTAAATGTACTTTATGATAACAAGTAGAGCGTGGGGGAGGCACAAGAAGTCAGAGAACTCGAGACTGAATTGGAGAGGTTAGAAGGGGCCGAGGAGATGTAATGGGCCCAGCGGGCACGCACCAATTGATTAAGGATGAGTGATAGGAACACGGGTTTCTTCCATCAAAAAGCAGAAGGGCGGAGGGAAAGAAACCATATAACGGGTTTGATAGATGACCAAGGAGTGTGGCGTGAAGATATTGAGGAGTTGGCAAACATTACGACTGCATATCTCCGAAATCTTTACCACACAAGAGGCTGATTTCCAAAATTTTAGCAACCAACTTGAAGGCTGGAGGCCTCGGTTATCGGAGTACTCAATGGACATGATATCAAGGCCTTTCACGGCGGCGGAAGTTAAGCAATCCATCTTTAGTATTGGAGCTTTCAAAGCCCCTGGCCCGGACGTCTTTCATGCAGCTTTTTATCAACATAATTGGCACTTCATTGGCGATGAGGTTACAACTTTATGTTTACAAGTACTTAATGGTGAAGAATCTCTTGAATTTATTAATGAAACTTTTGTTGTTTTCATACCAAAAGTTAAGAACCCATTCTCGTTGGTTGAGTTCAGCCCTATTAGCTTATGTAATGTTTTGTACAAAATTATACCAAAGTGTATAGCTAATAGGTTGAAAGTTGTGTTACATGAGGTTATTTTACCTTTCCAAAGTGCATTCGTTCCAGGTAGACTGATTACTGATAATATTATGGCGGCCTTTGAACTTATGTACTCTTTGAGGAAAAGAACATTAGGAAGGGATGGTTATGTGGCGATGAAACTTGACATGAGCAAGGCGTATGATAGAGTCAAGTGGAGTTTTGTCAAGTTTATGATAAAACGAATGGGATTTCCTTCTAGATTCTGAGGGATGGTGGAAAAATGCATCATAATGGCAAAATTCTCTTTTTGATTAATAGTGATGCCTACGGTTCAGTGACTCCATGAGGGGTTTGAGACAAGGCTGCCATCTTTTACCCCATCTCTTTCTCTTGTGTGCAGAGGGCCTTTCAAAACTTTTACAGAAGGCAGGAGAGCGGAGAGCTATCATAGGATTTGGGTGCAACCGCTATTGTCGAAGAATAAGCCACTTATTTTTTGCTGACGATAGCTTATTATTTTGTCGTGCCTCTATTGAAAAACGTCAGGTGGTGTCAAATATCCTAGAGGTATATGAGGCGGCATCGGGGTAAAAGATCAATATGGACAAAGTCAGAGATTTCGTTCCCAACACGAATGCTAACACTCAAAGGGAAGTTACTCAGACTCTAGGGGTAAACTGAAACCATCTTCATAAGAAGTATCTTGGACTTCTTTTAGTGATTGGAAGAAGTAAGAAGGAGGTTTTCAGAGGGCTAACGGTGTTTTCCATTAGAGGAAGGGAGGTTCTAATCAAGGCTGTATTACAATCTATCCCTAGCTATGCGGTGAGTCTATTCCAGATTCTAGCCACAATTTGTCATAATCTGGAGAGGCTCATGGTATCCTTTTGGTGGGGTGGGGATTGCGATCGGAGAAGGCTGCATTGGTTGTTATGGAATTCCTTGTACAAATTCAAATTTGACGGAAGAGTGGGTTTGGATAAATTAAAGGCTTTCAACAAAGCGTTACTTGCCAAGCAAAGTTGGTGTATTTTGACCTGTCATGACTCTCTTATGGCCGACATTTTGAAGAATAAATATTACCAAACGGGCTTTTTTTGGGAGGCTAATTGCAAAAAGGGATGCTTCTATCTTTGGAGGAGTGTTGTTTAGGGAAAACAGTTGCTTAAAGATGGATTGAGAATTAAAAACGATCGTGCTCTCGTCACCTTGGATGCCGAGGCCTTTCTCTTATAGGCCGATCTCATCTGCATGGGAGCCTGATTTGCTTAGGTGGCCAACCTCTTGAAGCCGGATGGGGATTGGAATAATGAACTAATCAAACAATGTTTCTTCCCAGTGGATAGGGACATCATTTTGATGTTACCTAAAGGAAATCTAAGGGTGGAGAACTCTATCATGTGGAGATTGAGCCTCATGGGAATTACACTGTTAAATCAGTGTATCGGGTTCAGGTGTCGCTGGAGCATAAGGGCACACATGAGGGGAGTAATTCTCTATCAAGGTGGTGGAAGTTTTTATAGAATCAGGCTCTACCGAGCAAGGTTAAATTTTTTACTTGGAAAGTTTTCATGGATATCCTTTCTCCAAATTCTTCTTTGCTTCGGAGACATATTTTGAAGCATACATATTGTCCAAGGTGTGGGAAGGAGAGGGAGTTTAGTATCCTCATTATTATGGTTTATTCAAGTAGAGAATGTGTGGAAAAAACAACCTTTTGATGGTGTTGTTGGCGGGACTGTGTTGGAGAGCACTTGGGAGAAATTATCCTACATGTATGGAGATCTTGTTCAGTGGACGACACCAACCTATTTTTGGTGATGCTTTGGCTTGGTTGGGGTGTCTGTAATGGGGTAATGTTTGAAGGGAAACGTGAACAAGCAGCAGTCGATGTTCTTGATCGTGCGAAGGTTTTTATACAAGAGTATAAAAATATGTGTGGCATGGTGAATGAGCGGAGGGTCGACCATAGTTCTCTTCTGCATCAAATCTGTGGAGGTTTCCCTCACCGGGTTGGGTAAAAATTAATGTTGACGCAGTTGTGGTTGAAGGTGGTCATCACGGGGGTATTGGAGTCATTGGAAGAGACGCTAAGGGAGAAGTATTGTTTGCTACGCCATCTACCAAGATGGGAAGTTTTTCTCTTTTGGTGGCAGAGAGCTATGCTATTCTTGTTGAGGTTCAGATGGCCGTTCATCAAGGCATGCGAAAGGTGGTATTAGAATCGGACTCACTCAAGGCCATTGGCTTACTTCATAACCAGGAGTCGCGTGCTCAAGAAGCACCTTTGTTAGCCAACGTTCAAGAGGTGGCGGCCAAGCTTGACTAGGTAGAGTTCACTCATATTTCAAGAGAGGCGAATGGAGCGGTACATTTTTTGGCTCGTTTCTCTTTTACTAATTATTCTATCCAATTTTGGACGAATGAGGTCCTAACTTTCATTGTGAATTTCTTGACTACCAATGAGTTTTAATAAAAAGGAAAGTTGTTTGCAAAATAATAATAATAATAATAATACAAGAATTGATGATAAAAGTACCTAATATGATGAACCATTACGTTGGAAGCAAAATTACGTTTTGAGGAAATTATGGTGTGTTGTATCGTAATTGTATCAGACAGTGATATAGCGTAATATCAGTCACCAATGTGAGGCTATCATCCCACAAATCACATTAGTGGCTGAAATTATGCTAAGACATGTATCTTATATCTTAATGGTGTCAGACACATGGTATTATATCATTTCATGACATTTTTTGGGAAAAAATGAAAATACAATTTATTTATTTACCTAGGTATCATCGTAGGGATGGTAGATTAATTATTTGCTTAGTAAAAAGTAAATACGATATATTTTACAAAAATTGATCTTATAATTTTTTTATCATTATAACGTCAGAGTTCATCATTAATTATAGCACGTGAGGCTACAAGCTTGTCTTATGAGTATTTAACTTTGATTACACTATATCGACTGGCTCTTGAATATTGAATGTTTACAATGTTTGTTAGTTTTTTCAAGCAAGTGAAATTATGTTTTACAAATAATAGATATAAACATATATACAGAGTGAGAGAGAGAATTGACAGTACTTAATGAAATGAAATGAGTAAGTATCGTGACATTGATCGATCATCTTGAGGTCGCGGCAATACGTGTTTAAAATTCGCAAGGCAAGCTCAAGTAGTTTTACACTTTTACTTATGGTTTTACGTGTTTTTTAGAATACAAATTAAAATGTGCGGCAGCTAGCTAACATGATTTTTAGTGGTTCAATGGTGTGTTAAGACTTTTCCGTTAAAAAAAAAAATGGGACTTGTATCATGCATCCATGGATAATTCGTTTATTATTTTCTTTCTATCAAGGAAAAAAGGGCCAAATTATAGGATGTAACTAATTTGCTGTCTAGGCAAAAGATGGGAACTGATAATAGTGCAATTTGCCCCTAGCTAACTGAAATATATAAGCCTGGACCTGGTTGGAATTTTTCTCAAAAATGACCCAAACAAAATTAGGAAACGTGATCACTTTCGACACGATTAAGTCCATATATATATATATCATATAATCAGAAATTTTAGTTTGCCTGGAAATAAAATTTTTATTCATATCAGATGAAACTTGCCCAATAAAGGGAAAAAGTAATGGGGGACTGTGAAATAAATTCAGGTTAATTTCATTTAGTATACTTTGATTCTATTATTAATTAATTAATTGAGCTACTCTAGTTTAATTACCCGTCATCACACTTTAATTTATTTGTTAGCAAATCCACATTCACGTATCGTGTATCTATGCACATATACGAGAGGGGAGGTGTAAAAGTGCCATAAAGCTGCTAATTAGTATCAGGATCTAGTTGATTATGAGTGGAAGTATTGGTGTTATGAATAATGAAACAACTGTTTTACATTTCACTACGTCTTTAGTGCATTGAACTCGGTTTGAGTAATGCTCTACTTCTCCGCTAGTTTACCAATTAGTTCACTATTTTACAATTTTAACCTTAAAATATTTAAAGCTGAAATTATTTAAATGTCTTAATTGACAGTTCTACCCTTTTTGTTAATATACAACCAGTCAGGGGCGGAGCCAGAAAATTTGTTCAGTGCGGTCGAAAATTTTAGGGAAAACCTCGCCCCCAGCTATTATTTCCATTTTCCATTACTCACATTAGTTTATAATCTCAAAACCAATACTCAAAATTTTTTTATAAGAGATTAATAATAAATTAAAAAAATAAAAAATGGTAATCCCACATTGGCTTATGAAGTAAAGGGAGTTAAGACCTACGTTATAAAAGAGGATTTGATATATGAATTTAAGATTACAGTTAGGCCTTAATCCCACATTGGCCTATGAAGTAAAAAGAGGTAAGTGCCTGTTTTATAAAAGAGGATTGGATAGATGAATTTAAAACTTCACCTCGGGCTTAAACTTGGATAGCCCAACTGATTTTTGGGTCTAAAATACCAAGTTAAAATATTTTAGACATAGAAAACAGAATATTTGAGCCGTATATAGGTTTATTTGTTTTGGATCTCAGTGCGGTCTAGGTTGAAAGTTAGTAGGCTGGCCCAAGGTTCAGTGCGGTCCGTGGACCGCACTGGGCCTTAATGGGCTCTGTCCTGCGACCAGTAAATAAATTAGTGAACTAATTTTAAAAGTTTATCATTACTCTTGAGCTTTCACCCCACCAATCATGCCCGTTAAATGCTATTACTGCACAAGTAACGTACAGCTCTTGAATTAAGAGTAGATAAAAAAAATTATTCTTTAATTAAGCATGGGTTTTGGTTTGCATGAATCGGTTCACTCCAAAAACCAATACTAACTGCCAACTCTCTCTCTCTCTCTCTCTTCTCTCTCTCTCTCTCTCTCTCTCTCTCTCTCTGTACACGCCAACGGTTTCAGTTAATTACCCTTCAGAATTTCCCCCGTCAAATCTTCTCTCAGAAATCTCCGAACTCTCTCCCCTTCTCCATTTCCCTTCAAGATTTCCCTTCTTCTTCTTCAAGAACCAGAAAGAAACCCACCCAGAATCTCCATTCTTCTCTCTTCAAACTTCATGGCTAGTACCCAAACTCGTGGTCCTACTCGTGCTCCTCATTATCTATATCTTGTAGGAAAAACAATCCCAGCAGATGGTTCCGGTGACCGGTATGAGATGGTCGAGATAATTGGGATTTCCTCTGATTCAAACGTCTACAAAGCAGTCTACTTGCCTGAAGACAGAGAAGAGGAGACGAAGCAAAGAACGTTGAAACTGAAGGAGAAGGTGGAGCTGGAATATGTTTCTCTGAAGGCACTCCCCCATGAAATCTTCCGGCAAGAATCCGTGATTCTTGATCAAGAAATAAGGAGAAGTGTTTCTTCTCATACTCCAGGGGCCGCAAATATCGTTGAAATCATCAAGACTTTCCACTTATATGGGAAGCTTACCTGCGTTTCCATGCCCTATATGTCTGAGGGATCGCTCAGGTACATAATCAGTAAACATTTCACGGGAGGATTGCCAGAAGATTGCATTGCGGTGGCTCTTCGAGAGACCTTTAAGGGTCTCTGTTATCTCCACGCACGAAGCCTAATGCACAAGAAACTCGATGCCGGGCAGATTTTCGTTAAGACGTGTGCTCTTCCGATCTGATCGAAATTAAACTGAGTTTTGAAGCTTCCATCTATGAACATGGTGAACGAAGAATGAATCCTGAAGTAACTGGTTCAACTTCTGCTCTTCCACTGGGGAAGATAACAGAGTGGGGTGCTGCCCCTGAGATTTACCTGGCAGATCGGAAGAGCACGAGTAATACAGTTATAAATCTAAATCTGATATATGGCTGGTGAGGATCATGGCGCTGGAATTGGCCTACGGGAGTTTTCCGGTATGCGATGGGGACGAGTTTGATGCAGTGATTGAAGAAATAACCAAGAAAAAGAGACTGCCGACGCTGGAGAAATTGAAGCAGATTGCATATAAGGAGGAAGTGAAGGGAAAGGGGGAAAAGGTTTTGAAGTTCTTGGAGGGGAATTTAAAATCTCTTGTTTTGAAGGGAAAGAAACTGAAAGACAAGGTAAAGAAATCGGAAGAGGACCAGCCATTTTCGCCGGAGTTTGAAAAAGTGGTGGCGAAATGCCTTAAAGCAAAGCAGGAGAAGAGGCCAACAGCAAGGCAACTTCTGCGGTGCGAGTTTTTCCGCAGAAGTAAGGACTTGAAGTTCTTCGAGAGCGTTGTGTTGAATGGGCAGAGAAAAGAGGACGATTCTGGTAATTGAGGAACGTTGAGCTGAAACTTAATCAGTGGATTAGTTGAAATTCTTGCCCATTTTTCTCTAAGAGAGTTTGAAAATTGTAACTACAGTACTAAACACACACTCTAATGTAGAAATTCTGCAGAAACTCTTTTTTGGCGGTTCAAGATTAAACTTGGTCTGAAATTGTCATTATCAGATTAAGTTTCGTGTTTGGATTCAGTTTAATTAAAAAAAATGAGATGAAATGGGCAAGTATTGAGACATTGATCGATCGTATCATAAGCATGGTAGAGGCGATACCCGATTAATGTGCATGACGCGTGGGAGTACATACAAGTTCAAGTAGTCTACTTGGTTATAAACGTGTTTTTTTAGACTACAAATTATAATGTACAAAAGAATTTGAAATTCGTTAAGTAACAAATATTTGTCTAAATGAGACAACAATGTGAAATATTGTAATACCCGACTCCATCCTTCCCCGAATTTTCCTGAGCGACGGGCTCAATGAGTGTTAAAGGGCCTTATAGTAAATGCATGCATGGATAATGCCAAATTACGTATAGGATGTGTGACCAAATTTGCTGTCTAGGCAAAAGATGGGAACCCATGATAATAGAGCAATGTGCCCCCTAAATGAAATATACAAGCATGGTTGGATTTTTTCTCAAAAATGACCCAAACAAAATTAGGAAATGTGATCACTTTCGGACATGTTAATTAATGAAGTAATACTTCCTTTGTCTCAATTAATATTGTTGGAAAAGTAAATTTTAGAATCATTTTCTTAGCCTTTTAATTTATTTTGGTGATAACAATACACATTGAATAATGGTATATATATGAGAACTAATATTTCAATTATAATTTAAATAGAATAGAAAACAGTAACTTTGTGGAGAGCATCACCGATAGTGATGAATAGAATTTTTGAGACGGACAAAAATATAATATAAATCTGTCTTTTCTGCATTTCATTACGTCTTTAGTACATTGAGCTTGTACCCCAAGCATCGCACATGTTAAATTCACATTGCCACGCCATCTACAGGGTACTTGATCTCCATAATTTTCCACTGCTCACGCTTTTTAATTAAGCATGGGTTTTGGCTTTGCCTAAATCCGCTCTTCAATATAACTCCAAAAACCAACTTCGCTAACCGTCAATTCTTTCTATATATATACACGCCAACGGTTTCAGCTTAATTACTCTTCTGAATAATTTCCCCCTTAAATCTTCTCTTAAAAATCTCTGGACTCTTTGCTTCTCCATTTCCCTTCAATATTTCCCTTCTTCTTCTTCAAGAACCAGAAAGAAACCCACCCAAAATCTCAGCAAAACCTCATTCTTCTCTCTTCAAACTTCATGGCTAGTTCCCAATCTCCTGTTCCTCATTATCTATATCTTGTAGGAACAACAATAGGAGACCGGTATGAGATCATTGAGAAAATTGGGTTTCCCTAGGTTTCAAATGTCTACAAACAAAGCAGTCTACTGGCCCCAAGGCAGAGAAGAGGAGTTGAAGCAAAGAAAGTTGACACTGAAGGAGAAGGTGGAATATGTTTCTTTGAAGGCAGCCCCCACACGAAATGATCGGGCAAGAATCCGAGATTCTTGATGACAAATAAGGAGAAGTGTTTCTTCTTATACTCCAGGGGCAGCAAATATCGTTTAAATCATCGAGACTTTCCACTCACATGGCAAGCTTACCTGTGTTTCCATGCCGTATATGTCCGAAGGATCACTCAGATGCATAATCAGTGAACATTTCACAGGTGGATTGCCTGAAGATTGCATTGCGGTGGCTCTTCGAGAGACCCTAAATGGGCTGTGTTATCTCCATGCACAAAGCTTGATGCACAAGAAACTCATGCCGGGCAGATTTTCGTTAATAGGGCTGAATCAAATGAGATTGCCGTTAAATTGGGTTTTGAAGCTTCCATCTATGACCATGATGAAAAAAGAATGAATCCTAATGTAACCGGTTCAAATTCTGCTCTGCCACTGAGGAAGATAAAAGAGTGGGGTGCTGCCCCTGAGATTTACCAGGCAGAAGAGGAAACTAGATACAGTTATAAACCCAAATCTGATATATGGCTTGTGGGGGTCACGGCGCTGGAATTGGCATACGGGTGTTTTCCGGTATCCAATCGGGATGAGTTTGATGCGGTGATTAAAGCAATAACCAAGAAAAACAGACTGCCGACGTTTGAGAAGTTGAAGCAGATTGCACATAAAGAGAAAGTGAAGGGAAAGGGGAAAAAGGTTTTGAAGTTCTTGGACAGGAATTTGAAATCTCTTGTTGAGAAGGGAAAGAAACTGAAAGGGAGGGGAAAGAAATAGGAAGAGAAGCAGTCATTTTCGCCGGAGTTTGAAAAAGTGGTGGTGAAATGCCTTAAAGCCAAGCGGGAGAAGAGGCCGACAGCAGAGCAACTTCTGCAGTTTTGAGTTTTTCCGCAGTAGTAAGGACTTGAACTTCTTCCAGAGGGTTGTGTTGAACTTGAATGGCCAAAGAGAAGGGGACGACTCTGGTAATTGAAGATTGCTGAGCTGAAACTTACTCAGTAGATCATGTGAAAATCTTGTCCATTTTTCTCTTAAAGAGTTTCAAAACTATACTAAACACACTGTAATGCAGAAAATCTTAAGAAACTCCTTTTTGGCAATTCAAAAACTTGGTTCTGACATTGTTTCAAGAATCATTAAAGTTTCATGACTGGATTCAGTTCTTGAATGCATTTTGTTGTTAAATAGAAATACCAAATGAAATGAACATTTATAGATATGAACTCAATGCCAAGTTCAACTCATTATCATCAAGTTCGCTGTCCTAAATATAACATTACCAAAACAATACATTTGGGGGATTCCTCGATTTCTATGTGAGTTTTCACATTTCATCAACCTTTCTTTGTTTTCTTTCTTGTTTTCTCCTGGTCTGATTTGTGAAACAATATGATGGAGAAACGGGTTTTGGCCGAGAAGCATCTAGTTTCCCGCACTCAATGCTAATTGCAAGGCGTGTTCTGCTTCTTTTAGGAATAAACGTGCTAGCTGCTTCTGCCCTAGCCGATATACTATGCTCGACCACCTGTTCCAACTCATCACAGGATGCAGAAGAGAGCCGTCGGCGTCACATCTGCATCAAATTAAAATGATAAGAGTTCATTCAAGAAAATAATAGTTCCACAGGAAAATACTCACAATTGCAAGTTATATATTGCAAAACGAAACCATAATTAGCAATTTTCAGACAGAAAATAGACATTGTCTTCCTTTGGTGAAGTGTCCGCCACTGTTATCGTTTTACCAGAATGTATAACTAGAGAAAGACTCTGAAATTCCGTATAACCAACATTCATATCATCGCGTACTGGAAGGTGCATTAGTTAATCCTGGAAGTAATTTTTCCTTTTTAAGGAAGCATCAATATTTTCAGTACCTCTTGCAATCTTCAAGATTTCCAATGCAATGCGCCTTCTCAAGTAGATCAGCATCACTCTCCTCTGTTCCCGAACCCTCTTCGAGTTCCATCAACTTTTGCATGCATAAAATAGTGAAAGACCAAACGGATTAGGTGACGCAAATAAAGAATTATCCATACGGCATGACGTTTAAAGAAAATTTTAAGTGGTCTATAGGTGGCGTGCATCATGCTTCCCGTAGAAAACATAAGCTCCGTGTTGGGTTTGCCATAACAGGTATAAGACATTATGAAAAAATTCTCAAAAGAGAAGCATAGGTCATATTCTGATTCTCTTAAACTCGGCTATTTACATTATGCTAATTTGGTGTACATTATGCTAATTTGGTGAAGCTCACAAAGTTATATGAAGATTACTTTGTATTAATAAGATCAACAAGTAGCTGCAAAGCACTGGAGTCACCACAAGCCTCCCATATAGCAGATCGAACTTCAGTCTCGGATGGTCGCCTCTCTCCAGATCCAACAAGCTTCAAGACAGGAAGAAATCAAATCAACCAAATATATTGGATAGAGATAATAAGCAATAAATATCATGTCCTATGATTCAGAGAACATGAGAGCTAGATGAATTCTTCCTGACCATCAAGTAATCAATACAACTGCTTTCCAAGTTTCTGGTACATTTAGAAAGTAATAACTAAAAGAATATATCCGAATTTAGACTTTTTCCCTCCATATGAAAAGCTTTAAACAATGATTTGGACTTTCTATGCAAAAATATGTGTGATGCATACTCAACTGACTTGAGAAATTGAAAAGAGTAGTTGAGTAAAAACATAAAAGTAAAATTCCATTCTTCAGCAAAATATTTAGTATCCCAGAGGTAACTAATTAGCAAAATCATCAAAATATGAACAGACGATAGGGCCATATTTCACCACAGGAAAGCTCACCTCCTCAAGTAACGAAGAAACCTTATAGAGTTCGCTTTCCTTCATAGATATTGTTCTCAAGGCAGTTAAGAATTCTTCAGGAAAAACAAGTTTATTTATGTAAGAAGGCATATTGCGCGAACCACTCCAACTGAAACTGCTAAACCTTTCATTTGCAGCCTCCTTATTAGTTCCTTCTTCTATGATACTTTGGGGGAAAAACCCATGGTTTAGCAAACTTCTTGGCAGGAGACACCTCAATTCCGCTTTCTGAAAAGACCCACACCATTACTCACCAGTGATGAAAATGCAAATGTGCTCATATGACCATATATGCAAACAAAAAGCCCATATGTACTAAATATGAGCACTACAGAATTAGCGGTATGGATCGTACAGTGCGTCATAGTAGTTAACCTGCGCTTCAAGAAGCTGCAGTTTGGAGTCTGAAGAAGGAACATCTTGAATGGCATCTACTGGATAATGAACCTGTGGTTCCAGTTTAAATTCAACATGTAAGTTCACATATCTATTTTGGCATGGATTGAAACAAAAAATGTCGCATTATGGACAAAATGTCAAAATCAAACAATAAGCTTTCAAAAGAATTATTATCAGGAATAAGTTCAATCCTGATGAAATTACCATGAGAAAATCATCTGGATTATCATTTATAACAAATCCATAAAGGTATAGCAGCTCCTGCATAAATGAAAATGATTGTCAACTGTTTAGAAGACAGATAAGGAGCTTCTGGTTGCTTAATTACTAACCAATTAGGGCATCTAAAAGAGACTGTCAAACAAGATAGTAGTCGTCTAGTTATGCATAACTGCATTTAGAATCCTTTCCTGCACTAGCAGCTGGAAGTGATATATCCTAGAAAGTTAAAAACAATAAAGTGGTCCACATGTTAAGCAGATAGCAACTACAAAGTTAGCAATTCAATGACAAATTTGCATCACACCGAGAAAATGAGGAAAAACTAACAAAAATCTAGGAGATTTTGACAATATTTGTATTCATGTCAATGGACATTTCTATTTTGGACGTGATAGATTGAACAAGAGTTGATGATTTAACAAAATTACTCGATGTTGAGTATACCAAATAAAAAGTGAAAATACCTCATTTGCTCTTCCGATCTGCCATAACTGATTGATATCTCTTTGTTGCTTTGGGAATGATTTGGCCCAGCTAAAGAAGAATAATATCATGTGTCAGAAAAACCAAATACATGGATACCTCATAGAAATATCTAAGGCACAACTTTATATGATTGTTGGATTAGCAACATAATTAATTAACTTGACAGTTTTTTTTTTCTTTTTTGGGGGTGTGGGTGTGGGGGGTGTGGGTGTGGGTGTGGGTGTGGGTGTGGGTGTGTGCGTGTGTTGTTTAGAGGGGGTGGGGGGATGTATGGTCAGAAAGTAACAATAAGGGAAATGCAAAAATTGATCGTTTCACCCCAGATAATGTGTAGTTGAGAATGAATGTTAATATAAGGGCCCACTTTATATGATCGTTGGATTAGCAGCATAATCAATTAAGAGTTTTGTGTGTGCGCTTCCATAATTGCCTTAGTAATAATCAGTTTCCTGATTTAGTGAGCACTTTGTTGAAAAGCAGTTTTACTTCATTTACTGATTAAACCAAGAATGAAGTTCAAAATAATTGATATTGCTCATCAGGTACATCGGAAGACTTTAAACTGTCTAAAAGACAAGGATAAAGACAAAAGGAAAGAATCCTACCTGAAAGAAGGTACATAGAGAAAGGAACTCCTGTTACTGATCCTGTACCATCAACTTCCCATGTTGCAGCAGGCTTTAAATCTGTACAGAAAAATTGCAGAAAAAAAGAATAGTAGAATCTGAATCGCACAATTTCCAATTTGAATAACTGAATTTTGAAATATGATCAGACCATTCTAGTAAAAACATAATGATTTAAAAGAGGTCGACCCTGTATTAATCATTTCCACGTATAGCTTCAAATTCCAATATGTGACTCTTCCAAAGCTAACAAAGAAAGGACAGTATCTAAGTATAAAGGTTAAAAGGAAGATGATCTACACCTTCACAGCAATCACAAATAGCAGTAACGATCATGTCATTACTAATGAACAGCTGGATAGAGGATGGTCAAATTAAGAGTTTTCGGAAAAAAAGCAAGAAATATGTTATATGATGCTAGAAACTGCTTAAGAGAAGGGACTTAATGCAACCTCTGTGTGTCTCTGTGTGTGTGTTTGCGCAGCTGAGGTGGGGATTTTCTTCATTTTTTTTTTTTTTGTTTGGGGGGGCGGGGGCAGGGGTGGTGGGGTGGGGTGGGGTGGGGTTGAGAACATTTGCATCAATTAAAATTGAAGGAAAGGGCAGTGACAAGGAAAAGGAAAGCAAGAAAGAAGAATTTCAGAATGACTGCATATTTATTATACCCAGTCTGCCCAAACCCAGGTCTTTTGAGGGATTAAAATAGTCTATAGTTAAAACAGTTTAAGCAACCCCAAACTATTATTTTTCTATTTCTCTTTCCCAGTTGAAATTGGCCAAACAATTTCCACTCACAAATTTCACTGGACCCACAGACCACTCATTTGCACTAATGTCATTTCTATTTTAAAACAGAAATAGGAAAACAAAGGGAGCTTAAGCAGGAAATTCTTTATACCAAATACACTTCTATTTTGATTAATATAATCCATTAATCGTTATGCAGTTTTGTCCAATGCATCAAAAATACCCAAAATGATATGTGACACGGGGGTTCCAAAAATAAATAACATTTCCACGTAGCTAACTTCAGTGACCCAAAGGCAGTCAGATTACCATGGTTGCAAAAGTCAATGCCTGGAACAAGACCCTCAACCCAAATTGTCTCTTCTTGTGGTGAAGTGGATACAACTCCAGAAACTTGGCTTTCAGACTTGAGTATCTGTTGAGCTGATTCCAGCAAAATTAGGGTCGCACATTCAGAAATAGGAGAGTAAAGTACAAATTCTTGGTAGTTTGAACCTGGCTTGTTTGTTCAGATGAAAGTGAAGTGAAAACGTAAGTTAATAAGAATGGAAATCACTCACCTTTCCCATTTTCTTGGTTATCCAACTTCTCACTAGAAATGTTGTTGATAGATGGCTCAGGATCTCTGCCCTTTGTGGTGTCATTCCCGTCTGGAATATCTGGGAACAGACATGAACGAGGAAAAGGAATGTTCAGTGCCCGAGTCCAGAAGATGGAATTCGCCCTGTATTATCAGCAACCAGTCTGAACTTCACAATCTTGCAAATAGTTTTTGGAAATGATATGCAACATTGAAGATTTGAACAAGAAAATAGTCAGAGAAAGATGTATACCATAGGAAGTCTTCAAATGTCACCTCTCTGTGAAAATTGACTCAAAAGAGTACAAATGTTCAGTAAAGAAATCAGAAATCTAATTAGAAATACACATAGGTATGAAGTAGTGAAAATATATTACGCAAAGAAAAAAAAGTTAAAAATGAATCAGAAATCAGATATCTGTATTTTGAACAAATTCCACGAGTAATTCTAGCCCAGCCGAAAACGTGCATTATACATGAATGAACAATGCAAGAATGAGACTGGATTAAAATATCCACCCCAAGCCATGTTTGGTTCCATTTAGGATATAGTGTCTAATCTTAGAGTAATCTTATGCAGTATTAAATCAATAATACTAAATTGAAAAAACTTGTGTGGGGCAATGTATTCCAGAAAATGTCAATAATTTTACCAGTGTCACAAACCTTTCTGGTTTTCCATCAAGAGCCAAAAGCTTGTTTCCTAGTTTCTTCACTTTATCATCAAACAGAGACTGCAAGTTTTTCTTCTGTAATATAAAGGTGGGTTCAGTTGCCCAGAGATGTATATGAGATAGCAATTGCGCAAAAAGTCAAGTGTTTTTTTTGTTATTTTTGCTGATATAACAAATAAAAAGTTTATAGAAGTACAATGAAATACCGTTGAAGACTATCTTAGATGCTGATAAACCTGCTCTTGTTGGAAAATTAAGTCTAAAAGTTCTGAATACTACTTTTGCAGGCAATCGTATATAACTGAGAAAAACAGTATGCAATTTGAAATTCAATCTCCAAATTCAAAGCAGATCCAGAAAAGATGTCATCCATATCAGATACCGTGCCTGCAATTCAGTTGCCCGATACAATGTTGTCCCCTCCAACTCTAAGAGCTCATCGTCAGAGAACCACAGCGGATTCCCAAATGTAGTTGGAAGCATGTCAAGATACCTGGAAACAGTGTAATAACGGTTACCTATTTTCCCAGAAAAAGGAAAAAATAAAAAATAAAATAAAATAAAGATCCTTCAAGACAAGGTTTAAATCTATGTTTTACATACGGCTTCCAAGAAGAGTTCTTCCTCAGGCGCTCAACAGTTAGAAACAACATTATCAAGAATCTGTCATCTACTTCTCCTTCCTCAAGCATTACCCTACATTCAGGTCCCAGCAAAGGATCTTCTAGCACCCTTGTAGGAGTTATTGCCAAATGGAGTGGGACCACCAATAGAATCCCTGAATTTATTTGCAGCCAAATCCATGCCAACAAGCAACTGAACTTCATAACTTATATGGTTATAGTTTCTTGACACCCAACAAATAAGATGTTGGACCACTTATCTAACCAGCCATTAGAAGCATAGCTTGATCAATGGTCATCAGGATACATAAGTTTTCATCCAAACCAAAAAAGGCAGAGTGAAACAAACTGATCCTTATCACCAGACAAGCAATACTGTTCTCTTTCAAATTGCAGACAGTAATTTAAATTGGCATAAAGTTGACAAACAGAATAACTGGGTCCAAATCCCGGAAAACCTTAATTCAAAAGAATTTACTGACTTCATATCAATCCGTTTTCAAATCAAGTACAATGAAAATTTAAGCTGAATGGTTCTTCCTTCTAAGCGTGTCATTTTGGGATGTATCACTAATGTGTTAACATATTACAGATGGATTACCCCTTTGTTCCAGAGTAGGAAAAGAAAAAAGGGTCCAAAACCCCGCAAAAGATGGAAACTTTAAGTTATAACTTACTCCAATTTAACTGGATTCCAGTTAATTAATCCTAGTCCTTCTGGAAATTTCTTCTAAATCAGACAGAGATTATAAACATTCACAGAAATCAGCAGAGAAATGCAGTGAATAATAAATGTAGTTTTAACAAAAAATAAGAAAGCAATCATTTACCGTTAGGGGTATCATTAGAATAGAAAATCCCAAACCCTTTACTGGAATCGCAGTATTTGATATTGCAACCCCGTAGTTCTACTTCATTCACCTGAACTCAAATGGCGTTGTCAAATTCTAAAATGGCTAACCACATGGCGAGTGCAAAGAGTTCAAGGGGGTAAGGACCATGACAAAAGAACAAAATTTTAAAATTAAGATGTTTTTGAACTACCTCTAGCCATTGCAGAAAAATTTGAAGCTTAGCTTCTTCTAAGGCCGCCATTGATTAAGTGCTTTCTAGCTCTCTCTTTCTTTCCCAGTGCAGAGAGAGATGGAAGGCACGGCTCGGCACGGCACGGCATGGCATCGGGTCAGACTTTTCTTGATGGGCCGTTAGCGTTAACGGACAAAAGCCCATGAGGTTGAGTGGTTCGTGGAATCGGCCATCTAGCTTGCCAACCTTGGCCCGCTTTCTTCCGCTACAAGGGGCTGGGATATTTATGACCCGAAGGTGATACGACTCAGTTTTAAAATGAACCAATGAGAAATTGCTACTCTATTAGTGTAGTTGATTTTTATAGACTCAGATTGAGCTCTATGTATAAAACTTCTGTATAGTTATTTTCTACAGACAGTCAAACTTCATACACAGAACTTAATCTAGCTCAATAGACACATATGTAGTGAATGTTGTTATCGGAGCCTTGCACGGTGGACACTTTATGATGCTCAAATGCCGGTGCTCAATTGCCTCCCGTCATCTTCTAGTTTATTTAGGTTGATAAACAGGTTAAACATGATGATCTCAATATGAATAGTAAAAGAATCATTTGGGTCGTGTGAGGATTAATCCATTATCAATGTGCATAAGATGGCTAGGCATTCTGGGATGCCAAGGGATGAGTTAATTACTTGAAACATTACTATACCTTTAAAAAGTTATCTCAAATATCATTATACTTTAAAATTTACCTGAAATACCATTGTACTTTAAAAAAGTTATCTCAAATGTCATTACACTTTAAAACTCACTTGATATGCCACTCAACTTGTAAAAGTGTTATCATATTTGCGACCCCGGTTAAAAATATAACAGATTTGATGAAATGATTAACGGAATTTATCACTTGACATCTTTACCGTTATTTTGTTAACTGCGTATTTACATAGTGACAAATGAGATAATATTTTCACTAGTTTGGTGACATATGAGGAAATTTTTATAAAATACAATGGTACTAAAACTTTATAAAGTTTTATAAAACTTTCTTCATATACCACTAAACTTGTGAAAATATCATCTTATTTGCTACTCGGTCATCACCTGGTTAAAAAAGTAACAGTTAAGATACTACGTGGTAAATTCTGTTAGCCAAATCATCAAGTCAGTTACATTTTTTAATAAATGTGGCAAATGAGATAACACTTTCATAAGTTCAGTGGTATATCAGGTGAGTTAAAGTACAGTAGCATTTGAGATAACTTTTTAGAAGCACAATGGCATTTTGAGTAAGTTTTACAGTACAATGACATTTGAGATAACTTTTTAAAAGTACAGTAACATTTCAGATAATTAACTCTTGTTATAATGAGTAACTGACAAAATGCTTCACCGAAAGCAAGTAATCATTTGGAAGTTAATTATTTGAAATGTCATTGTACTTTTAAAAAGTTATTTCAAATGTCATTGTACTTTAAAACTTACTCGAAATGCCACTGTACTTTTAAAAAGTTATTTCAAATGCCACTGTATTTTAAAACTCACGCGATATACCATTGAATTTATCAAAGTGTTATCTCATTTGTCACATTCATTAAAAATGTAACTGACTTGATGACTTGACTAACAGAATTTACCACGTAGCTTCTTGACTGTTATTTTTTTAACTAGGTGTTGACTGAGTGGTAAATAAGATGACATGTTCACAAGTTTAGTGATATATAAAGAAAATTTTATAAAACTTTATAAAGTTTAGTACCATTGTACTTTATAAAACTTTTCTCACATGCTATAAAACTAATGAAAATTTTATCTTATTTGCTACTCCATAAATACTCAGTTAATAAAATAACGGTAAAGATTTTAAGTGGTAAATTCTGTTAGTCATGTCATCAAGTCTATTATATTTTTAACGGGGTGACAAATAAGATAACACTTTCACAAATTTAATAGCAAATCAGGTGAGTTTTATAGTATAATGACATTTGAAATAATTTTTTAAAAATACAACGATATTTCAAATAAATTTTAAAATACAATGATCTTTAAAATAATTTTTTAAAAGTATAGTGACATTTCAGGTAATTAACCCTTATAACAATTAGTCTTTACAAATCATGATCGTATAGTCGAATTTTACCACAAAATGGTACACATTAGGGTCGAAGATAAAATTTTCTTTGATGGTGGGTCAATTTACTAATTTCGCTGAAAGTGTGGGACATTTAAACACTTTTCCGGTCTACGCATGCACCATGAGCAATGTTCGCCGCCGTTGTCCGCTGCTTCCACCGCCGGAAACCACTGCCCTTAACCACAATTTCCTCCAAGCGCCACCTCTTCTCCACCTTGTCTTCTTCTACTTCAGACCTCTACACTAAATACTCTTTCAAGCCTCCCGTTTCTCTCAATCCCACTGACTCCTTTAAGCCTCAAACCAGAACCCCGCCGCCGCCGCAACCCAATAACAAAAAACCCACGAAACTTCCGTACCGCCCGCCATCATCCCTCGACCGAACCGGTAAAGAGCGGGTCCATTCCGACCTCCCCTTTGATTTTCGGTTCAGTTACACGGAGAGTAGTCCAAATTTTAGGCCTATCGGCCTTCGAGAGCCCAAGTACTCCCCGTTCGGGCCGAGTCGTTTGGATCGGGCATGGACGGGTGTCTGTGCCCCGGTCACCGACCCCAAGGAGTGGTCACCGGAGAAGGAGGAGGAGTTGGAGGAGAAGAGGAAAATATTAATAGAGAGAATTCAGGGTGATCCGTTAACTAATGCTGAGCGGAAAGCTCTTGTACAGAGGTATCAGAGGCATCGAACGAAAAAGCAAATTAATTTGGGTAAGCCTTATTATTGGATTACAAAACTTTAGTTTATGGAAAATTTCTGCTCTATGCGTGTGTATACCTGAAGTAGTAGAATAGGCAAAGTTTTGAAAGCATGTTTAACAACTACTATATGAATAAGACTATAAGAGTGAGGGAAATAAGCAAATTGATAGCAGATTTTACAGAAAAGCTTTATAGTTTGCGTTGATATTAGTAATTTGAGTTGTAGAAACTGCATAAACTGAATGGAACTGTGCCAAGTAGGCCACATGAGAAAACTTGAGTTTTCAGTCGAAAAAGGTGCTATCTTTGACTCTTTGTATAAATATGTTGTTATCGTCGAACTATTAGGGGGATAAAGGAGTAGGGAAAGTATTTGGTATTGTATGCATTGGACTGGTGGTTCTCTTTGATATGACCATGGTAGGCACCAGGTGTCCAACCTAGCTGCAGAATCAGTACATTGTCATCTCACATCTATACATTTGTTGCTTTTTAAATAGTTAAGGAGAAGATTTATTTTGTTTGCCTGCATATGGATGGCAAGATCATATTTTAGGTACCTGGGCTTTCTCAACTTCGATAATGACGTTCATGGGTTATTTTGTAGGCAGGGATGGTTTAACGCACAACATGTTAAATGATATCCATAATCACTGGAAACATGATGAAGCTGTCAGGATAAAGTGTATGGGGGTGCCTACTGTTGATATGAAAAATGTGTGCGTTCAATTGGAGGTATTGCCATTTCTTCGTGTCTGTCTGAGCTTTCTTCCTTGGTACAGTCTCTCTTGTCTTAAACGTCATGCTATGTGATGGCATTGTATTTCTGGTTTCACCTTTTTGTTTTGAGGGAGAATATTTCAGTCATAACATAAGGCCGAAAAGATTTATTGAGCTTATAAAATTTTCTCATACTTTCATCTCAGTATCATAATTGCTGATGTATAAATACAAGTTAAGCCTCTTAGATTCATGTTTTTGCCTTTTTGTTCTGCGTATTTTGCAAATCTTCCAGGATAAAACATTTGGTAAGGTCATACATAGACATGGTGGTCAACTTGTGTTATACAGAGGTAGGAATTACCATCCCAAGAGAAGACCTATAATTCCATTAATGCTTTGGAAGCCTCAGGAGCCAGTCTATCCAAGGCTTATAAAAACGACTATTGATTGCCTAACCATAGAGGAAACTAAGAAAATCAGGAAAAGAGGATTATCTGTTCCTGCCTTAACAAAACTTGGTAAAATCTCTTCTGATCTTGGTTTTGTTACTATATGTGCTGTACTGTTACTAACACGTGAATTTAACTACAGCCAAAAACGGTTATTACGGCAGTCTTGTTCCCATGGTCCAGGATGCTTTTCTCACCGAAGATCTAGTTCGAATAGATTGTAAAGGCCTTCCCAAGAGTGACTACAAGAAAATAGGCTGCAAATTGAGGGTAATACTTCATAAACCTTATTATCTTATTTTTGGGATATATATGATCTCGCATGCTTCTTAGTGTGTAAACTGTTGCTAGAATAACAATTTACTTTGTGGGTGATCCCTCAAGTAAACACATGTTATATTCTTAAATGAAAATCTGTTATTCTTGGTGGTGTTGGTGTTGGGCCTATTGGCTTATATTTTAATAATCTTGTAATGTGGAATCTGTGTATGACATCTATTTGGTTAAAGGTGCGTTACCTCAAAAATTTAACTGTTGAGATTTTCCCCCTGTGCACTATGGGTGTCCTATTAAGAGGTAAAATGTAATATTAGAGTGGCCAAATGACAATGATTGCTGGAGATGCCAGTATATCATTAGGAAAACTCAACTCTAATCACGGCATATAAATAGAGAAGTCGAACTTAGTGAACTTTTTGCCATACACAGAGGAAGTGCTTCCTACCTTCTTGTGGTTGTAAAACAGGCTATTGAAACTCTCAATGGTTCCATAAATTTTTTTATTGGTCATGAGTCATCATATTTAAATATACTTTGTGTAGTTTATAGATTAAGTTGCTGTTTCAGGGTTATATGGCAGAATATGTGATGCCGAACTACTAGATCTCCATCAATATGTTTTCAAGAAACGTGGTCGAGTTTGAGTTGTCATTCTTACAAAATCAAGATCAGATTGTAATACACCAATTCACCATCTAACTTAAATAGGAGAGAGAAGACACTGTGGCTAAAGTGGCTGAAGAGTCTAGAACATAACAATAAAGCCAGTTTGAGGAGTGGTCTTTCTCATATGGTTGCGAGTCACGTTTTGGAGATAATTATGCCTTCTAACCAATACAATAAATTGAATGAGAGAATTCAAGAAAGGACTTTGAATTTGATTGTGAAGTCCTTGAAGAGCCTATAAAAACTCTTTATTCACGGTTACCAAGTAAAACACTGAAACTCGCTATGTGGGAAGTTTCCATTTAAGCTGTTGAATGCTATCGATTAAATTGTCAGTTTCCTGGTGCACATTAGTGCTTGTTTGCAAACTCATTGTAATGAGTTTTTTCATATGGATATGATTGGTTTGACCAATTTTTATTTATAGATAGAAGGGGTTTGCAAACAAGGGAAACAATTTTTGCAACATAATTAGTTCTCGTATGTGTACAAGTAGATGATATATTCTTGTGGTCTTTTAGCTATTGTGTTGGTCATTTGAGAGTTTAAGCTATTAGAGAGGACTTTTTTTTTTTTAAAGTTTTATCTTCAAGAGATGCGTCTTGTGCTGCCCAACTTTCACTTTTCTTACATGGGTGGCCTTGAGAATTGAACGTAGGATATCTGGTAAAAAGATCGTGAGATGGATGCCACATTGTCTTAAACAGCATTTTGTGAACCCCCTCCCTCTGCAAACTCCATATTGACTCGTTAGTCATATGATCTCTTTATTTTGTCGACTTGCCTTCATAAATGGAAACCAGGGTGACTGTTTACTCCCTTGATGCAGGTTTTGGTGCCTTGTATTCTGGTGACTTTTGAAAAGGAGCAGATTGTGGTGTGGAGGGGTAAAGACTACAAACCTACACATGATGGTTACTTTCTCACGGTGAGAGAATCATTTAGTGACCAAGACAACGATTCCTTCACTATTGCTGAAGGAAATGAGTCCAAAGATGACACTAAAGCAGAAAGCAGTTTTGATTCTGGTGATTCTGATGACGAGATTGCTTCAAGTTAGATTGCATCTATAGCAGTCCAGTTTTTGTTCAATTGCTGGAAATATGGATCCCATTCAACAATGATGGTGTCCAAAGTTCAGGCGAAGGAAGAAAAACTTTGTAACAGGCGAAGGAAGAAAAACTTTGTAACATCTATTAATTAATGGTAATCAGCTGTTCATAATCAAATACGAAGAATCTCCAGCTAAGCTTTAAGATTTTAATCAAAATATATTTAGATGGGTTACTTTTGTCCGACTTTCAAGTAAAACATATGAATTATATCTCACTTAAGATATAAGCCAAACATGCATGAATATTCAAAATCACTGATAAACGGCTACTGTGTTTATTTTTCTTTGTCACAGGGCAGATTTACAGCTGAAGATCATAGAAGGGTTTTGGATGATGTACTCATCTTGCTTAACATTTGCGTTTCCTTTGTCTGCTGCAGGGAATCAGGCACAAGAGCAATAGATATAAGGACTGAACAGTAACATAAGCAAGATTTTTAGGCATATTTGCTGTCTCAAGGGGTTTAGTGCCTGATGCATATAATTTCTCACATACATGGTGTTTATCTATTTTACTATTTCACTTGTAGCATTTGCGCAAGCTTCAACAGGTCTTTCTGCATTCCTTGAAATTTTTTAAAGAGAAGACATGTATGCACATGGGACTGCAAGTGCGATGACCTGATCATGCCTTTGTAGAAACTGATATGATTAGAAAGTATGAATGAGAAAAGAATTTGATACGTGATGGAAAAAAACTTGTCGTTGACGGTACTGTAATAAGTAGGTTAGAAGATGTAGATAAAACGTGTGTGGCACAGAACGAACCTTGTCTGGTCATATAAAGTAGACGTGGAGCTCTGAGGGACATGAATTGGGGAATTTAGAAACAACACACTGGTAGTTGGCTAGGTATTAAAGGTTGGCCCCACATATTTGTTTTTTCTTTTTAATTTTCCTTTTCTTTTAACATTTACACTATTTTTCCATCTCTTTTCTTTTCTCGTCTTAAAGTTTAAAAATATATTTCCATCTTCACAATTTCTATTATTATTTTATTATTATTTTAAAATATTTATCTATCTATTTTTTCTTTTTAATTTCTCCCTCTCTTTTTCTCTGCACTTCTTTTCATTTAATTTTAATTAAAATAATTATCTTCTTTTTATTTCTCCCCTCTAAACCACTTCATGACCTTTAACCCTCCATTAGAGATGCTAAGAATCTCCAAATAACACTTTTGAGAAGTATGAAGATAGTGTGTACTTATACACTCACATAGAATGGGGCGGGACCAGAAATGAGGTCATAACAGTACTTGTTGGAAATGTCAGAAAATTTTCAATTAGGAATAAATCCTCCCATGTATTATGTTAAGTTATTATATATACCAATAGACCAATGAGATGCCATTTGGGCACCCATAAGTGTTAGAAAGTTATATCATTCTTCTATCAAAATTAAATGTTACACGTTATTGTTTTGCCGACTTGTTATAATATATATTTATCTGTATATATCATTGAAAAATAACTGTATGTTCTCCCCTGTTACTGGTTGTCTTCTTCTATTTTTACATATCAATCAATTATAAGTACACGTTTATAAAGAAAAAATTCTAGTACTCTACATATGTGTATAAAAAATTAAAATCTAACAATTGTATCTTTTGAATTCTCATGTCTCTTCTTAATTTTGTCAAAAACACAGGGTATGGTACTTTTAAAATACTATAATTTTGTTGATGAGGGAAGCTAGATATTTTGATACTCCTTCCGTCCCATAAAGTTAAAATGGCAGAAAATATGGTTAAAACGTTTAATTTTATCTTTTTTTTTTTTGTAGATACACTTTACGTCACGTTAATTATTTGAAATACTTTCAATACTCATATAGTTGAATAACAACAACAATAATAAATTAGAAGTACCAAATGGGAAAGTCGATTACCTTCATGGGGTGGACGGGGTACAAAAACCATACCAAATACCGTTTACGTGGAAGATACAAAAGAACCGTTACTTGAGCGAGCTCCCCCACTCCCCCGGCCCCCCTCTCTCTAAAATATCCGTCTTCTCGCTCTTACTCTCTGCACACACTCCCATCATGGCCACCAACCAGTCTCTCAGAGCTCCTCTGTTATGCACCTCAGCTGATCCCCAGCTAATCCTCGACGTCCACGATCCCCAATCGACGGCCCTCCAATACCCCGATTCTCAACATTCGAATCCCTTCGCGTTTCTTGGGTCGGATAACAAGTTTTCGGTACCCGAAACCAGCACCATCGACCCGTTCAGGAACCACACACCCAGAATTGAGGGATTCTACGAGTGGCTCAAGATAGTAATTTGTGTTCCTATTGCTATTGTTCGGCTGCTACTCTTTGGAGATCTGCTTATTGGTGGGATATGTGGCCACCGTTTTTGCTCTTCATGGATGGAGGGATAGGCAGAACTCAATGCCCGAATGGCGTTCCCGAGTCCTGTGGATAACCCGTATCTGCGCCCGTGTCATCCTCTTCTCTTTCGGGTATCTGGAGGCCTTTTTTTTCCCCTTTTTTTGTCTGAAAGGTTTTTACTTTGATTCTTTTGAAAATATTTTAAGTATATTTTCCATTTAAATTCTATTCCAAGTAATTTTGGAGAACTTGAAACAGTGATTAGAGGATGGCTGAAGCAAATTTTCTTCCTTGAGAAGTGGGCAAGAGTTTTTGAAGAAGCTCAATTTAGTATTAAAAAAATAGCGACTTTAAAGAGACAAGTAAAGATTTTAAGCTACAAACTTGTGTTAAGCTTGGGAATTACATTTTGAGTAACTTTACCTTTATTCTAGGCCTGGCCGAACATGCTGTTATTTATTGTCTCCTGGTTTAACATTGGAAATAAGTAAGTTATCGGTAACTTGACTCCATAATGACCTGTAATGTTTATCCTGCAGCTACCATTGGATAAAACGGAGAGGAAAACCTGCTCCAAGGGAGATGGCTCCCATTGTTGTATCCAATCATGTGTCATATATTGAACCTATTTTCTTTTTCTATGAATTTTTTCCCACCATTGTTGCTTCTGAATCGCATGATTCCATGCCTTTTGTTGGAACCATTATCAGAGCAATGCAGGTAATCCCAAAAGCTGCTGCTTCTTCTTCTCTCTCTCTTTTTTTTTGGGGGGGGGGTGCTGGGTGTTGTGGAGTGGGGAAATAAAGAGTAACTCTCCTTATTACTGGTTGCCTATTTATTTTTCAAACTTTAAATGCATTGTCGAAACTAACACTTAAATCATGATTTTCCTAATTTACTTTGTAGGTGATATATGTTGATAGATTCTCACAGTCATCTAGGAAGAATGCCGTTAATGAAATAAAGGTATGAAATATTTGTTTCTGCTATTTATTTTCTGTTTTCCTTTTGTACAACATAAATGAGATTCTCTCAATGAGAACCCAGTTAATTATGCATATGTTGACTTAAATTTGGTTCTTGATGTATTCTGTCTTAGTTGTCAACTCATTAACTGTCATCATAAATTCCACTCATTGTGGACCTTCAGAACGTAACTGAACTAATAATTTTACTGAATCTGTCCACTTTTTCCTAGACACATTTCTGTAAGTTGTGGGATACAGTGCTCGATGATAGTGTTGTTTGGCATATTACTCATACCAAGATAACTAACCGATGTGTGTTTCATCCAATTGTGATTTTTTTTCCATGTGGGAAATGAATTTCAAGCTTTACAATGCTTGCCACTATATTAGCTAATTGACTAAATATAGAGAAAGGCTTCTTCCAGTCAGTTTCCTCGAGTGCTTTTATTTCCCGAGGGAACAACAACCAATGGAAGAGTTCTGATTTCCTTTCAACTTGGTGCATTCATCCCTGGGTATCCTATACAGCCGGTCATTGTTCGTTATCCTCATGTACACTTTGACCAGTCCTGGTATTTTCCCTTATTTGCTTCTGTTAATGATGTTGGTTGAATGTGCCTTAATTTTCCATAAACAAGCTTTACTTCATATTGCTTCCCTGTTTAGGGGTCATATTGCTTTGGTGAAGTTGATGTTCAGAATGTTCACCCAGCTTCACAATTTCATGGAGGTATGGTGTAACTCGCCCCATATAGGCGTGTGTACGAGGTTTTCATGGAAATTTAAAACCGTAAATCATTCATATACTCCTATGGATAATTGCATGGTACTGGTGCATGATTTTTTGCCCCCCTTTCCAAAATTAAATTCACAAACTAAAGATTATAAAAAGATATACTTTGAGAATTATACTTGTGTGTGATATCGCTTCCAATATAGGGATTTCTCATCCTTCTTAGTTGAATTATAATGTTCATCTACTGAATTTAGTTCACCTTCTTTATCTCTGGATAAATATCTGAATGTGAAACAATCTTGAATACTCGCTTAGTCATTTTTTTTCACAAGATAACAATGAAATAATGACCCTTCCATAGGTAAAAACTGGTGAATGCGTCTTTTGTTATTTTTCACATTTTACCTGATAATATAATAAGAACAAGTGTGTTCACCATTCCGCCTCTGCGCATAATTGATCGCTACCTTCATACATAATTTAGGCTAGAAAGTCAGTTTATTCAGATTCTTAAGGCACTCATCAATAGCTCACTACAAAGACATTCTGATGAATTTTCTACGTATTCCTTTTTGTGGATATGAAGGAATCGCATTCATCTTTTCGAAATCTCGCAGGTTGACTATCTCCCTCTTGTGCTGCCAGATGAAGATCAAAAAGAAAATGCCGTCCATTTTTCCCAGAGAGTGAGTCAAATTTGATAGTTAGATATAGAATTGCTGCTTTACTAATCTAGAGTCCTGTATCATATTATCATTGGTCGGTACTTTAATGGACTCAGTATGTTACCTTCAAGTGAAACTATTGAACTTCTTATCTTCTTGAACTAGAAGATGACAATTGAAACAAGTTTTTATTTCTACAGCTTGTGTGCAAATGATATTTTTTCCACCATCTGCAATTCCAGCTCTCAGATTTCAACAATAATTTGCAGTCTTCCAAAGCTTATTGGAATGACCGTTTGCATATCCATCTGCCTGTTATGAATAGCTTGGCATGGCTTCTTTTATTGCATGTGTTTGCATTTATTAGGTCATTCATAGTTGTGCAAGTGGAATTTTCCAGTTCTGTTTATTTTATATTCTTAAGAACAGTGAGATGGAGATGCTGTTTCTCCATGTAAAGGCACTCTGCTTTATTTTGCTAATGCTCTTTATAAGAGGAAAACATTGCTTTTCTTTGGGCTTGATTGTCCTTTTAGATCCTTACTAATCATGACTTTTAACATATAAGGTTGTATTTTTCTTATTTACAATCCATTACTATCTACGCATACTTATTTATCATCTGTAATAGCACTATATGATTAAATTAAATGCAGACTAGTCGTGTTATTGCCAGCAGTCTCAATGTTGTACAAACATCACACTCCTATGGAGATCTGATGCTTCTTACAAAGGCAGCAGAATGCAAGCAGGTTTGTATTTGTACCTCACCAGAAAATGTAGAGTCACTGAGTGTTTAACAATAATATACTTGCTATTGACGTCTTAAATGAAAATAGGAAAGTAGTAGAATTATGTTACAATAACGGGTACTGCATATTTTAATATATATATATATATATATGGATATAATAAGATTGTAGGATCATATAGCATCATTATGCATATGACAGGGAAAACTTTTAAAACACACCACCAGGTAAGATGTAATTACCCTTCGCTCACCATGTTTCTTGTTAACTAAAATTTGCAATACGCCAATAGCATAAGAGCACGACATAAATATGGACCAATAGTGTTCCTATATTCTCATCAGCAAATAGTTTTACTATATGTAATCTAATATATTAAGTTTTTTGTATTTGCTACAAATTTCGTCCCCCAATCATTATCTTATAAGTCATATCTGTGATTTATAGTTCTTCCTTCTATCATTTCAATGTATTTTATTACTTCTCTCTGATGCCATATTGAAATTATGTTTTCTTAGGAAAAACCCTCAGGATATATGGTTGAAATGGCTTGGGTGGAATCGGTAAGTCAAAAATGCTCTTGAAATTTTGCTGTCATGTTCTGCAACCAGTATTAGTTGTTAAGTTGAAGTTTCTGATCGTTAGGATTGATTGCTATGCCATTCAAATTTAATTTTGAACATGATTTTGAAGACTGTGTAGATTAATAATTTCCCTTCCTGTCAATTAAAAGTCGTTGAGAGAAAAAAGGAACTCCAGAAGCTTCTCTTGAAATGTTTCTCCAAGTTCTTATTGATACAAAGATGGGAATTAATCACTACTATATCACTTGACAATCAAGATCTTCAAACACGGAAGGTTATAAAGATTCAGCTGGATTTTGAGTGTAAAACAAATTTTCTAGACCCTCCATTTTTAATGCTTTAAACCTTGCTGCATAAATTGTTGCATATTGTTCAAACTCACTTCTTTTTTAAATAAAAAATAAATAAATAAATAAATAAATCTTTGAATTAAGAAAAATACTTATTTATCACTCTGTCATGGGGCAAGTTTTTGGGCCCAAAAATGATTAAACATATCCAACTGTGCTATCGTCAGATTACTTGTTAATATAATGTGTATGCCCTGATCACTTGATTAGTAGAGGGGAAAAATGACTCCGGTTAATTCTCTTGTTTTTAGTCACTTCATCTACGGAACACAGATGCAGTTCACTTTCTAGAAGTATTTCTGTCAATGAATCCAGACCCCAGGTATGCTGGAACGCTTCTGTTACTACATGCATATACATATATATATTGATGTATATAAAGCGCTTGGTTTGTTTCTGATTGAAATATATCACACTTGGTTCTGTTTTTTGTCAATAGTGCAACTTCCCTTTTACTTTACATCTCATTGCCACCCCCCATTTCCTTGAATTCAAGGCAATTTCTCTACCATTGTTATTTAAGTAGATTTTTCACCCGTGGGATGCACGGGGTAGAGATCTAGTGAAAAAGGTCACAGCTGTTCCGTACGTTGCACGGGTAGAGGTCTAAAGAAATTTAATGCATAAAATGTCTACGTAAAAGCCAGAACATGGGGGATAAAAAAAGATAAAGCTGCGAGTAATCGACAATCTAACAAAACTATACACAAAACCCATAGTTGTGAGAACCCATAGAATGCAAATAAAAACCCCATAGGATCTAGTACCTTGAAATTCTCTGGAGTAGAAGTATAATCTGGCATTCCTATTGTCATTAGACCAAAAAATTCAAGGTTTGGGCAGAGCAACGTGTTTGATAAGAAAAAATGAGTTCACTTCACCATTTTTGAGCAGTGAAACGAATATGGCTTTCTAGTCAGAGGAGGAAAATTATGAACTCATCCAGGTTAGCAATTTCATCCAGCCAAACTGAGACGTTAGTGAAAACTATGAACTCTTCCACGTTAGAAACATGATCTTTACTATTTTTCAGTCCTGTTCTGTAATGCATCATATAAGTAAACAAATTCAAGAAATCATTAGTTAGCCACTCAAATTAATTGGTAACTCCATGCTGGAAACATGATCTTTACTATTTCTCTAGATAAATACTAACTTTGTAGAGCTTGCCAAGGAGATGCTTAACAGCCAAGCTTTATTTTCAATTACATATTTTCTATTAAAAATCAATTTCCACACTTCCACACCATCCATAATTACTCTCTACTATACATCTCTTAAAAAAATCAGTTTTCAATAAAGACATCTAGACAAGCAACATATAGCATTGCTCAATCAGGTGAAAGAAATAAAAATTTAAGAATGATGGGATTATCGAAGATTTTCCTAAAGAGTTCTTGCCTGAGCATGAAATTCGCCAGCATGGATTTAGAAGCTATCGAAGAGAAACATGATCAAGAAATGATGGGGATAGATGAAACTTTAGCGACTATAAAGAAATGTAAGCTAAGCTATCTACAGACAATTAATTATGCAAATTAATTACATCAAACAGAATGCGAACATCGCTAGCAAACGGGTATTTCTGCCAACACCGCTAGCTATCTGAATTTATAAAGACTACAAAGAACCGGACAAATTCTCAAAGTTCCCAGTATATCTGTATATATTCCAAGAAACCAACACATTCATATGTTTAACAGGGAAACACACTCATCCTTGGATGCACTAGTCTACCTTGATAATGTACATCAACCCAACTCTATTACAAAATTAAAGAGGTCATTTGAAAAAATGGATTGGTAAATTAAAATCATAAACATATGATTGGGCTCTTAAAGCAACCTGTAAATAAAACATTGACAAAAGCAATCTATAAATTAAACATTGAGAGCTCATCTAGAGACCAGATGGGTGTCATCCGCCAAAGCATGAACTGGAGAATTCGAATACAATTGATTAGATGGCTGATGAAGATTTGTTTGAGAGATCAAGATGGAAAATCCCACGAATAGGTTGAGAGATGATGCAATTTGGGATGAAAATAAAATATGATTGTGCCAATTGGATTGAATCTCGATTTGGGGACATGCGACCGAAATTGAGCGGCTGGGGTAAGGAGCAATATGGATTGGAATGGAGCTTGATTTGGTGGTGAAGATGAAAATGAGAGGCTCAGTGAGGATTAACTCGGAGAGGGCAAAACGGGTAATGCAGCGTGTGATGTCATCGCTGAAGTCAGGCGAAATTTGAGTGGGAAAATTGTGTTATGGTGCCGGACAATTGATTTAATTGTGCCAGATAAGTGTGCTTACACACACACACACACACACACACACACACATATATAGATGTATAGCATGTGGTCACAGGTTTTAGTATTTAATTACATATCCTACGGTTTCAGACTTAATTACTCGATGGTAGCTGAAATTTCTAGATGTGGAAATTTTATCTTTATTTTCTGGGATAAGTTTATGCACTCAATCATGCTTCTTGCTGCTAAGCTGTTATGGTTTTCTTTCCGCACCTCAGTTGTACAAGTATTATTTTTTGAGTGTCATATTATTCTATTCTATCCTTTCCCTTTCTTGGGGTCGGGATGGGAGTCAGGAGAGGAGTGTGATAATTTACAGATCAAATCTGAGAATTCATACCCTTTTTCTCAAAGTTACTTTGTGCTGTTCCGGTCTAACATTTAAATTTAATGACGAAAACACCTTTCTAATGGAGTTCCATTATCTTCCACAGTGGATACGTTGAATTTTATGATTTTCTCAAGATTTTAAGACTCAAACCTTGTGGTCTTGCTGAAAAGGTTAGCCACTTCTTCATTATGCTTCATCTACGGTACAAGCAGAATATTTGTGTGTGTATATTTCCAATGCTTCATCCTTTAGAGAAGTATTGCTATATGGAGAACAGATATAATAATTTATAATATCCATGAAAATACATAAATAAGTAATATTCAGGACATGTGACTTAGTGCAGGTTTTCACAGATCGGAACAGTAAACTTTGTCACTATGGCTGATGCTAGGAAAGTGGAGCTTAGCTAGCACCTGTTTTAGCTTATGGCATGTTCTTTTCCTTTATGTTAATGTTTCAAGGTTTTTGTGCATTTTCCTCCTGTAAAGCAATATTTGCATTTCTTGTGGTCATACAATTTTTTCGTTTATGAAAAGCTATTGAAGTTCTTAATGAGGACCAACTGTGATCTTCTTATCTGAAAATAAGTTGAGTACGGATGTTCATTATTAATTTGACCCTTAAACTAAGAAAAATTTAATATTCCATGGATTGCCATATAACCTAGAGTCAACGAGTTCTATGGCTAGGCTTACATGTGATCACCGGCTGTCAAATGGTTGGCTGTCTATCTGGGATTGCATGTTTACTGATTGAATCAATCGCGCTTGATCTTACAGATATTTCAGTTCATTGATGTGCCGAAGATTGGTAAAATAACATTCAAACAGGTACCCGTATCCACCCTTTCTCAATCTTATTTGACACTTTATAATGCTTGCGCACCCATATTTCTTTCTGAGTAAGCATGTAGATATGCCCTCGTGTCATATTACATTTGGTCCTTTGGATACCCTGGTTCTCAATTTGAACGTGTGTAAGAGCAGGTACAGCTGAGCTCACTAAAGAAAAGCTATTTTAGGAGAACTTTAAAGTTTAGAAAGTTGCTTCTCAGATTAACTCTTACCGCAGTGTCAAATTAACTTACCAATTAGAAAGTTACTAGTCCACAGCAAACTTAATTACTTATAAGTTTGTTTGAGCATGACCAAACATGAAATGCCAAAATACTTTTTTTTTTTTTTTGGGGGGGGGGGGTGAAAGAATATGAAGAGGCATCCAGTTGGAGCTCAACAAGATTGAAGATCTAGGTAATCAAATGACCAAAAAGATAAAAGAGAAGAAAAGGGGAAGAAAGCAGAAAACAGAAAAAAGGAACAATTTTTTTTAATGAGTAAAACATCTGGTTGTCAATCTATTATTTTGTCAAATATTGAATCTTCGGCATGTTGCATTGCATTTCCTTATATTAAATATTGAGATGCTATCTTGACAATCATTATTGTTATATCTGAATAAGATATTTTCATATATGCTTGATTGTTGTTTGCTGCTTCTCGTTGAGAATGTGTTCCTTAAAAGTTGGACATATATTTTACAGGTTGGACTTTGGAGAGATCTGGGTGACAATTTTTAATAGAAGAGCATAATACAGACAAGTTGATTGCGCTGTTCCATATCAAACCTCCAAATTCTGATCCTCGTCTAAAAGTAGTATGTCTGCATTTAGAAACTAAGCTCGTTTACCCACCGGGGGGGGGGGTTAATAATAATAATTTTTTCCCTTTCAAAAAAATAATAATAATAATAATTTCTTGCTTGGATCTAAGTTGGAATTATGTGGAGATACTTGTTCTGAAAGTAACTCCTTTCAAAGTTATACCTATCCAGCTATGCTTAAACTAAGATTGACTCTTTTCCTCACAGGAGAGGAAGGGGGAAAAACCTTGACTTGGAAGCTTCAGGCTTCAACCAAACATTCTCTAACATTAGAAATTTACTTCCAAAAGAATCACAAACTTATGTGTTAATGGGTGAATCCATGCCTTTGGACTCCTTGATCATAGGAATGGTAATTTAAACCTGAATACCTGCCACCTGCAAGGGGGCCCTGGCCCGAACACGGGTGGGGAAATACCCGCCCCTGTTAAGTAATGGGGTGGTGACGAGGCACAAGCGTACCCCCTGATTGCTTAGCTGGGCAGGGATGGGTATTTCCAGGCCCGCCTCATTAAACTTCTAATATTTAATTTAACCCAAAAAAAAAAAATGACCAATAACCAACAAGATATTCGAGACCCAAGTTGAAATGCAAGGTTCCATCAACGAAATTGCAAACTTATCTTTATGATGATATATTCTCAAGTGGGGCAGGGAAAATGCTAACTCCCCCGGGCCCCAGGGGTGAGGCGTGGTGCAGGAGAAGCATGCCTGACCTGAACCCCCCCCCCCTTCTTCCAAGTGCTACATGATCAGATAAAATTGGTTCTTGGAGGGCATTATTTTTTGTTTGTAAAGGAAGGATGGAAATCTTTCTTACGATTGAAAATGTGTGCATAGCAGTTCCTGCTTGGATCGGCCCACGTCTTGAAGCAGCCACTGTTTGGGAATACCTGCAAACGGGCATTTAGTGAATTAGACAGAGAGGGGAAAGATTACATTTCGAAGCAAGAGGTTTTGCTTTTCCCCTCTCAATTTGCCTGCTAGTAGCTGTTTAGGCTTCTCTGTCTCATGGTTTCTTGATGATTCTGTGAACAGCTTCAAGATTCAATCACTGTGGCAGTTCCAAACATGAACGATCAAGAGGTACCTGCAAACTTGGACAATTTCACTTTGTGAGGAAGTGGACGACAACATTGTCCTTGTACTTAGTTTCCGATCTCATAGGTTTCTTTCTATTTTCAATTTTCTCCACTCACTCTTTTGCTAAAAGATGGCAAATTTCGATATCTGCAGATTCACGAGCTCTTTAATTTATTTGATATGGATGATGATGGAAGGATCAGCAGGGATGATTTTTTCATGTTTTTGAGAAGAAATCCATTGCTCATAGCAGTTTTTTCACCTCAGCTGCTGCGGCAAGGTTTGGCCACAGCTGAAGATGGGTTTGATTGGGGACGTTGCCTGACAATTGCTGATGGACGGACTAAAGCTGAAAATAGGTTTATCGAGTAATAATGCATGGCGTGCAGAAACTTTCTTTTTATCACAACAATTATTGTAGTTCAGTTCCAATGATATTTCCTTCTGTCTTCCTAATCTTGTGTTTAATATCATTTCTTGAGCCGGGTCTCTTTTGAATTTTAGAACGTCGAGAATTATAGAGGAGACTTGAAACAAGTTTCTGAGTTGTAAATCACTAAAAAAAATATATAAAAATAAAAATAAAAAGGAGGTACATGTAAAGTATATTACGGAATGAAGTGGTAGACGGGCAAGTTATAAGACTATCGTACCTAAAAGCCAATTCTAAAAATGATCTAACATGTGGCAAGAAAGTGGTGGGACTAAACTTTTGTTTTGGAAAGCCTTCACAACATCTTTTACAAAAGATAATGATTTTATAAAATTTTTGTTTTCTGCATTGGGCCATGTCTTTCTAACGATTCAAGCCCGTCGTGTGATTCTATAAGATTTCCATCTTAAATAAATAAAGGAAAAGGAGCGGTTCATATGCGAAGTCTTGAAGAGTTATATTTTGTTAACATGTTGGCAGCACAAGTTTATATCAGCTGCTATGTTAACGTGTAATATGATATGTTTATTTGGCTAAAAGTATGGGACTTTCTTGGCAAAAAATATGGGACTTTTTTTCAGGTTTTTTGGTGCATCACATGCTGGCAAAATAAAATTCATATCAAACGTCTTAGATTGTATGACATCCTTCATTTAAGTCTCATCACAACGTGGCTTTTTTTCTTTCTTTTTTTGTTTTGGGGGTAATTTTCAGCTAACGTCCTCAACTTTTCAATAAAGTTGAGTTTACGTCCCCAACCTTTGATTTTAATTCTGGGGGTCCCTAATCTTTTAAAAGCATTACACTTAAAATCCCTGTGATGGAAATAGTCAATTCCACCATTAAAATTAGGGTTATTTGGATAAATTACAAAAAAAATTTAATATTAAAAAAAATGAGAAAGTTGTTGGAGGGACCTTAGCTGCAGGAAATGACAGCCCGGCAACCGAAATGGGGGAGTCTCCCCCTTTGGCTGCCAAAGCTACTGGAAATGGCTACAAAAGTGTTGCCATTTCCAGCAGCACAGGGAGGGAGGCTCCCCCTTTTAGCTACCAAACTGTCGGAAATGATAGCAAAAACGCCGCCATTTCCGGCAGCACAGGGGGGAGACTCCCCCCTTTTGGCTGCCATTTTCTGCCGCTGCCATTTTTGGCAACCAAAAGGGAGGGGGGGAGTCTCCCCCTGCTGTCATTTCCGACATATCTTGGCTACCATTTCTGGCAACCAAAAAGGGAGGGAGTCTTCCTCCTTTTACTGCCGGAAATGGCAGCCAAAGGGGGGAGACTTCCCCCCTTTCGGTTGTCGGAAATGGAAGCCTTCCGGCAACCAAGGTCTCCCCTAACTCTCTTTTTTTTTTTTTTTGTATTTTACCAAAATAATCCTAATTTTAACGGTTAAGTTGACGGTTTCCTTAATGGGGACTTTAAGTGTAACATTTTTAAAAGGTTAGGGACCCCCAGGATTAAAATCAAAGGATGGGGACGTAAACTCAACTTTGTTGAAAGGCTGGGGACATTAGCTGAAAATTACCTTTTCTTTTTTTTTTGAGTAAACACGACATGACTCTAGTTAGACCATATTTTGGAAACGTTTGTTCATATATTTTATTTTCAAGATTCTGATGTCATGGATGATGTGGCTTAAAATTAACTTCTAATGTGATTTGAGAAAAAGATCATAATGTATTGATAGCACATTAAATCAATGACTTGTACCGATGTACCGTTGCAATATGAGAAATTTGGTACCTAATTTCCTTAGAGGTACTGCAATTCTCGCTACCCGTAGGATAACTCATAAATTACGGAGCTCACACGTCATAGAACATGTTGACGCACTCGCTGACGGCACTCCAATGACGCCATTTAAGCTGGGCCCGAATATATGCCAAAATGCTTGATCCTTACGTCCCTCTATGTAAATATACGGGTCAGTTTTAAGTGGCCCATATCAACTCTCCATTAATATGCGCAACAACCATTTTATACCAAAAGTTTTAATGCTATTTTTTCGTCAACACACCCCCCCCCCCTAAAAAAAAAAAAAAGGTTTTAATGCCATGTACAATATTCTTAACCTATTCATAGATTTTTGAGAATGAAAAAGTGATTTTTTTAGAGGAGGTATAGTTGAAAAATAACGAAAAGTTACAAATTTACATGTAAAATTATTTTAACGAATAAATGTGTGGTTAAAAATGAGTTTGAGTAAGAATTGATTTTGAAAAATCTAATCAAACCAAGCCTCAATCTTTACCACCTATTTTCAGGGTACTTTCTATAGTGTCCTGGTGTCTAAAAGATTGTGTGTCAACACACCATTAAATATATTGGGTGATAGACCCTATAACACACTCAATAGTATATTACTACACAATCTTTTAGACACCATAATAGTATCTAAAATACACCATAAAAGACCGCTATTTTCAGACATATTTTCTAAGTTGTCAGTGACTTGGCTTTTATCATGGAGGCCATTACGAGTACCTCTCCTTGGCCCACTTTTTGCTAGGACGATAATCTATGTCTTTTAAAATTTTTATCTTGGGGAAAATTGTGGCTTATCACATCAATAGTAGAACAAAATATACTGTCATTATGTTCCTAAAATAAAATTTTCATTTATTGCTATTGACATGTGACTTGACTATTTTTTATTAAATCTCGAGTATATTATATCGATTTGACTTCATAGAAAAATTAGTATATGATCGGGATTTGTCTATTCCTATTAAACTTTAGAGATTATTATTATTAAGGACTTTTTTTTGACTTATTAAATGATGTGGTCCTGTGAGTAATATGATGCAAATATTAATTAAAAAAAAGAAAAAAAAAAGATAACAAAACAAAACAACAACGTAAGGATGCCCACAAAGCAGATTATGCCATAATTGCTTATTTTAGTTTGTTGCTATACAGGGAAACCGAACTATATTAGGATTGGATTAAGTTCATTAATCCACGCCAAACGTTAAAATAATCAAATGGAAAAGCTGACTTAACCAAATATAAAATGGTATCGGTTCTCTCAATCTATAAACCATCCCAACTAATTATAATCCAAAAGCCACTTTCTTTATATATGTTTCTTAAAGTGAAATAGTGGTCCCCTATCCACGTTATGTGCATCACGACTTCAGAAATCAGTTTTCAAAGAAAGAAGCCATTTTAGACCATTTCTAGTGTGAGAGAAAAAATCTCAAATTTAGGTTTTTCTCCAACTAGTTCATCTAATGAAAGGACCAAAAACTCATTTTTAAGGGGATTCGGGGTGAAATTCTGAAGACACTGATGGTTTTTAGAGACCACGAGCTGTTTCTTCTATTTTATAATTGTGTTAATTCCTTAGTAGGAACTATTATTAGTTTTACAGAACAACTCGAGGCGGGGACTAAATGAATGGCTAAATTTGACCTATCATTTGGGTCTCTTATTTTCTCCTTTTACCTTTTCTCCTTCAGTTTTACCCCTAACATTGGAGATGTTTTTAAAGTTCCATTGAACTATCTCGTGACTTTTATCCAAGTATGTTACACTTTAATATTTGGTCGAGAAACCAAACCTAACTTCCAATCTACAAGGATCCCATCATATAGTTTAACAAAAATCCACATACTTTATAACAAACTATTACATTATTTTCTGTATATAAAAATTTTGCACCCACTTTGTGTGTGTTGCCTACTCATTGAATTACGACACATTTAGAAATCTCTTACCTAGGTTGGAAATCAACTTTTTAAAGTCTAAAGCTTACGTAACACATAAAAATATTATCAGCCTTCCTTTTCTCTACACGTATGCACCTATATGGTTTTGGGAGATCAATCGCTGGTAATAATTTAATTATATTCTAAACCAAAACCCAATTAAATTTGGGAATAAAAATGTGAAAGAAAGTGGTCCCAAAACCCATGTACCGTTGCATTAACGATCTTAAAATTCGAACCCGAAGTGCAAAAGCCAAGAGATATGTCCTTAAAGCTAACCCATTCCACCTGCGGACAGGTGTCGGTATTACAACTTTTCAGTTAGGGCATCAAAATTATATAATTTTTTAATTATATTTTTATTTCTAAATATAATTATTTATAATTATTATCTTTCCTGATTTTTCCTCGAGAATCAGTTCAGTGCTATATTTTCATGCCACGTGTCCTCTTGGGACCACTTTGATGTGGTTAACATTTTCTTTTGCCCCTTGGCATGGACCATGAACCACTTCTTGAAGCCCTAATTTTGGTATAAATAAGATGGATTCTTGGATTCCTAATTTGTGTATAAACTAGATGGGTTGAGAGTATAAGTGTTTAGTAATAACGTGGGTCTACTGGTGTGTTCTAACACTAACTTTATATTTTTTAACTATGATATATATCAACGATCTGCGATTGACGTCAACTTTATACTTTTAGTCATTGGCATGGGCCATAATACTCCGTTCAGTGGATTACAGGGTGTAATCATATTCCTATTGTGTTTATCCAGAAAAGAATATTTTCAATTAATAGAAACAAAAATTAAACATAGCAAAGACAAAAAGTATCTAAATAAAGAAGTTCGTGAAAATTGATATTTTTTTAAGAAAACTGAGAGCGGCTATCTCTTATTGAGACTCAAGCGATCAAGAGAAGTTAGAAAACCATTCTTCTATTTTTTGTTTTTTCCCCTTTTCAACACAAAGAAAGTAAAAGCCAATTAATTTGAGATGAATTAATATTCTTCTTGGAGGACTTCTTTTGGACCAAGAAATAATTTCCCCTTTAAAGTCTTACAAAATTTAACAATTCTCATCTAGGTCACTGTATTTCAATCTCTATTAGTTTGGTCACCGTACTTTCAATCTTGCGACGGTTGAGTGAATATATCTAAATGTTTGTTTAAATACGGACCACTTGTTCAATTATATCAGAATATTACGTGACATTTATACACTAACGATCACCTTACATGGCAGTTATACACTATTGTTATTTTACGTCTAATAGTTGCAATAGTAGTATCCTTTTATATTTTTGAAGTATATAATGACTAATTAAGACTAAATTAAAATACATGACACAAATTCTTGTCTAGTGCTAGAGTTCATCGCTAGAGTTCATCAAAGCATATATACACAAGCATCAAACAAGTAAAGATGGAAGAAATTCCCCTAAGAAATATAAAACATATCGTTATAAGAACCTTTAAGAAGACACTTAATCTCTAAATATATTGCATAAATTGTCCATGTGTTTACGTCAGAGCTAATTTTACTTACAATGAGTATCGAATTTTGGAAATATAGAGAAGCAAGTCTAAAATCTTTGAAATTCAAGAATCAAAATTTTCAGAGAAAACTAATGAAAGTACATTAAGGAAAATATTCGTGATATATCATTATTAATTAATGATATAAACAGACGATAAGATAGCATCTTGTGGTATATCACGTCATTGTGAATGCTTGGTCGAACCTAATATGTGGTCCAACTCGCACTTGTATCGAAACCTAAGATATTAGCTGCTGAAAATTAATAACTTTTTATTTTTTCGTGCTTTTTGTATGTCAAGCCAAAGTAAACCCAATTACCTAAGCCATGACCAAAATTCTCTGCACCACTTGACTTTCAAACCAACTGATAAAATGTGGTTCTCTCCTCCTCAGCCCTCGGTCCTTCAATTAAGCGCCTTGGTTCCGTTTTGCAACATCTAGTTAAACACTAAAACTACCCGTGCATTGCACAAGTAGAAAAATTTATTAAAATATATCATTAGATAGTTATATAATAATAAATCTGTAACATTTGCACCTCTATAGAAAATATAAAAATACAAGTATACATTAATTGAATAAATAAGATCAATTAATTTAGTAATCGTGAAGTTCAATATCGTTTAAAAGACAATCTATATTCTTACATCTAATCTCTCGTATATATGCAACAGAATAATACTATGTAGCACCAGTGGTACTTTACACCAATCTAGGTAGCATCTAATGTGACATTAAATAATAAGTGAAATTAAATGAATAAATAAAAGAACCACTTAATTCAATTTATCATTTAATGCCGCTTTGATATAGTGTCAAGCACCAATTGTGCTAAATAGCGTTACTCTATGCAATAATGAGAAAAATCTATTACTATCATTCAATACATTTGAAAACATAATTTTAACGACAAATATATAATATTATTAAATTTAAATTTGTCATCTATATAATTAAAGTTATTCATGAAATATAAGAGATTTCAACTTAAATAATATATCATGAAAGATAAAATATGAGTCGAACAATATATTAAAAGTATTAAACATATTTGTTGTAAATATTTTTACATATAGTTTTTAGAAAAATGAAATGTGATGAGATTTCACATAGAAAAATATGGTGTAATTTATATTTAATTTAATAAGTTATTACCAACTCAAGGCACTGCATTTTGCATCAAATCTAAATTTTCAGATATCATCTGATTCAATTCAAGTGAGGTGAAATATGGAGGCGTTTGTGAAAAAAAAGTAACGTTTTCCTCCTACCTCGCTCAGTTTCTACCAACCTCACTCCATACCCAACCCGTACCCATTTGAATAGGGTACGGGGCAGGGTAGGTTAAAAAAATACTTATCACGTACCCCAAGTTCAAAAATCATAATAAAATCACCAATATAGACATGGCAGCGTAGGTGAATGAACGAATGAAGGGAGATTATGGTTTGTTTTGGAATTCATCTATCAGATTTGATATTTTAATTTATTATTGAAAAAGCTTAACAAAAAGAAAAGTAGTTAAGGTTTGTTTGTCAAAGTCAATTATCACAGGTTCAATTCTCTTCTAAGTTCCTTTACAAAAGTTTTTTTTTTCCAAAAAGGAACAATTACCACAAGATTTACCAAATAAAAAAGCGGAAAAGTCGCGATACAAAAGGTATCAATACTTAATTCTCTTAATTAATATATAGATAGATAGATTCAATACAAACTTTAGAGATATATTTGGTGTTTCTTAAAAAATTTGCAGATCATACAATAAAAGAAGAAGAAGAAGAAGAAGAAGAATAGTAGTAATAATAATAATTTGATGAAAATGTTTTCAGAAAAAATGAGAATTACCCAAAATAAAAGTAAACTTGACACTTATTTTTTTTTTGTCCCTTAAACTTGACACCTAAGATCAGAAGTAAACTAGACACTTGAACTGGTACATGACTTCACTAAAACTTGCTAAGTTATTCTATGGAGACTGTTATTGGGGGATCAAGGGCCCCCTGATCCCCTAATAATAGGGGAATATGTGAGCAAGAGGACTCTCTGTAAGGGAGAAGTCTCATCTCTTTAGAATTTTTGTAAATTTTACATCAATACTTCATGTACTTTATGATTTGCAGAGGTATTACATCAATGTTATCGGCCACATCAAGTTGAAGAAAACATTGTACCATTATTAAGTATTAATATTATTTTAAGGAAAAATATGATTTATTCATTCATTAACACCATCGATGAGTGGGGAAGCCAAATAGGGGAATACAATCGAACTAGTGATTTGTCACTGGCAATGAACCAGAGCGAGTTTAGAGCTATCATATTTTCCCCTCATGGTGTGTCTATATATATATATATATATCTACAAGACGAACAGCCAACAATTTGAAGCAAAGAAACAATATGTTTGAATAGAGGAGCTAGGACACCATGCTAATCTAACCGCCGCATGCCATCCACCACTCGGCACTCGCATTTGTTACCATCAATAATGAGCAACTGTGTCATCTAAAACCCAACAATATTCATACATTTCAATATAGAATTTAGTCAATTTAATCACACTCGCTTATGCTACATACATTTCAATCTCTTGTTCTTAAGAGATATATTTCTTCCTTTAACCAAAAATAGTTTGTTAATAGATGCTATGATTTTTTTAGAAGTTTCTCTGACATTGATGTTCTTGTAATAAATGATAATTATATCCTTCATCGGACCACAAAGAAACTCACCCGAAGACCACGCAATAGGGTCTATAGGTTTGACTTCAAGTTTTAAGTATCTTCCAACACCTCTTCACAAGTTCGGCAAAAAACTGAGGTAGCCTCGATGTAGCTACCATCATCATCAAGGGCAAGTGAAGTACGTAAAAGCTATGGCCATGAGTATGAATGAAAATATCTCCCATGAATGGAGGCCCCCATGTGTCATCAAACTCTGTCCCCTCATCCATCCACAATTCACGTAAAAAATAATAACTGCCCAATGCGTTTTCGATTTCTCATTGGCCAATTTGGGTAAGTACGATTATTTGGATGTTTATGTATATCAGCTGGTACGGATACCTCAATTTTGTTGCCAACGAACCTATAAAAGTACTGTGTACTTCCTGTACGTATACAGAAATGAGATGTATCACGTGTCATTAGTTGAATCAAAAGTTATTCACGCTATCAACAATGAACAACATATATCTCCCACTCAAAATAATTTTTTGGCACCAGCGACAAGTATAATTGTCTACTCACAAGAGCTCCACCATACCGATGGGGCCAATTTCCCTATGGTAGTGCTTGAAACTTTTCACTTACGCTCAAAGAAAATTAACATGATGTATGTGTATACATTATAATGTATGTATCAGAGAATATTCACGTATTTTACCCCAATCAAAATCTCACATGTATGATCTAATACTCTATATGTGAGACTCCTAAACTTACATATGATTCTCTAGTTGGCGTGAACTACCCTAATAAAGTATTGTTGAAGTATCTTATATTTCTTTCTATGTATGGATCTATGTATGTGCATCCATGCTTCCCCATATATATATATACACACACATATATCTCTAAAACACTAGTCATCGGCCGGATTCCTTTATTATCTTTGGGATTCCTTTATTATCTTACTTTTATTTAATGTTTCATTAGTATTTAGTAACTTTCTTTGTTTTGTGGGTTTTGCCAAAACTAGCAAAGGATTTCCTTTTTGAAATTATTTTACTAATGTGCATTCTATCTCTTTCCTTGGTGGGGCTGTGGGGGAAGCTAGCTAGGAAAGTGAAAGCAAGAAATTATACACATGAAAATGGAAAAAAGGGTGCGTCTATGTGTGTGAGTGAGAGATAGAGAGAGAGCAAGTGATAAAACCCAAAAATAGAGACTGAGAATCAATCAATCACTTGCACAGTAGTTGCAGTTTATTGGGATTTCTTGATTTTTTTTCCTATTCCTTCTCTCCCTCCCCCTCCCTCTCTCTCTCTCACACACACACACACACACACACTTCATATTTGTGTCTTCCCATTTTAGGCCTTATGCACCTCTCCCGTCCAACCAAAAGGTTCTCTGGTTTTTTGCCAAATAGATATAGACCATCCTTTTTCACCACACAGCAAAGTCTTGCTTTTTCTTCTTTCATTTTCATATCACATATTTGGCAAATTTTTTAAAAACTTGCTCCACAGGTTAAGAACTGATCATTTCCTCCTTTATTCTAATTCTCTTGAATGAACTTCATAGATTAGACTTCTTTGCTAACAAAGATTAGAAGAAGGGAAACAAGCCGAGATCTTGATTGCTTGGTCTTGTCGAGTACTGCAAACCGATTGAGCAATTATGAGTTTTGATTAATCTATTTTGGATTGATTTTAATCTGTGCATCATTATTTATGTTACTTCTGCATTGATTTTTCAAGGTGGGTGAAAATGGTGAGGGGGAAGACTCAGATGAGGCGTATAGAGAACGCCACCAGCAGGCAAGTGACCTTTTCCAAGAGAAGAAATGGACTGCTCAAGAAAGCATTTGAGCTTTCTGTTCTTTGTGATGCGGAGGTTGCACTGATTGTCTTCTCTCCCAGAGGGAAACTCTATGAATTTTCCAGTTCAAGGTAAGATCTATTGTGCTTTTGTGTGTTTGAATATACTGATATAATTTTATCAAGAAATGCATCAAAATTTCAATTCTTGTCATGTTTCTTGAAATATTGGTCAGTTCTTTTTCGGGCTAAAGTCTTAATCAGATCTATTAGCTCTTATCCCCTAATAAAAATGCTGCATAGGGCTTCGAACCTGAGTTGATGACACATTTCGCTGTACAATTTGCTCATTTCTGGATTATCAAGATGATATTTTTCTTACTTCTTCTTTGTTAGGGTTAGGTATCCATGAACAATTAACAGATATATACAAGAAATATATGGCTAAATATTCTCCGTCATCAATGAACATAAATACATTCAAATGCTTGATGCCTGTTCTTTAGTGCTGTTCAATTAAATAGACCTATTGAAATAAAGCTTAAAATTTTGATTCCTATTCCATTAATTACAACAAAAGCAAGGTCTGTTCAGATGTTGGTGTTAATTTCTTATGGGTTTTGTTCAGAAACATAGGATTAGTACAAATTATATGATGTTAATCCAAGTCGATTGTGTGAATAATTTTTTTACCATTTGGTTCAGTTCATGCCTAGATCTACTAATTAATAGTTTGGCTCTTGATATGCATAAAAAATTAATTGGAGCGTAATATTGGCAAGTTTTCAATCTGGCCGTGGAGCAAAAGTGAACTTACTGAAAATAATCAATTAATTTATTTTTTTTTAAAACTTATATATAAAAGTTATTTCATGTAATTTTGAGCATCCTTATCATAGACAATTAGTGGAATCTCCCTTTGTTTGTGATCTATATCTCATCATATTATCACTCCACTAGTGGCAACATGAACAAGTAGCTACTAGCCGAGTCAGCTACATAAATCCTTTTATATTGAAACCCACCAATGCCTCATGATAGTTTTGGTCGATGTCACTGTATTCCTGATAGTACGTGTCAGTGAAAACTTTCATTTTCAAACTCGTTTATTAAAGAACAACTTATTCCCTCTAGTAATCCTTTAGTAAAAATTAAAGTTGAAAGAAGAAACTGTGTGTAGTTGGAAAGTTTAAATAGATGATGCAAAGAAGATGATTAATAGTACTATGGACGCCAGTTGGATTATAGTACTATGTGGGTTTTGTAATAATATGTCTTTGTTCAAGAGACCATACTCCTCAGTTGTTCCCTTTACATCAGCCTGGAGAATCTTTTCTGCCCAAGTGCTTGTACGGACTTGCATCTAAATTGCTGCACATCCCAATTCACCATGTGACCTCAATACTATTTTAGTGAGAATATCCCATTATAAATCTCCATTTTTTCCTTTTCTCCATCGACTTTTGGAGAGAATATATACCTTTGCCATGCTCTATTGCTCTATATATTTAATCCCGCTAAGATATATTTCACACTAGTACTTCTTATGTTCATGTATTCGTTCTACTCTCTTAATTATCTAATCCTGTTAAAAAAAAAAATTCGGTTGGTCTCAATATTGCGATGAACAACAACACTATTTAGTACTACATGCTTAGCACTATTTTAAGCAATGGTTAGCATAGATGTCTTTAGATAAGTTGGATCATATATATAGAGATATTTGATCACATTCCATTTGGCAACAGCTTATAATTGAAAGTTGAAACTATTTACAAACATGTTAGGTTAGACTTCACATGTGCTCTTCCGATCTAGATTATGTTACATCCATAATTGTGGTTTTATACACCTCGTTCATTTACCATTGAAATGATAGCTAAACAGATCCTTAAATTGTCAACTAGCTAGTGCTATTTTAATTAGTTTTTAGCACAGTAATCCCCCATGTAGGATTGCTCCACCTAAAACGCCCTAGCAGAAGACTTAAATGGAAAAGGGTTGATTAGCAAGAGATGTTATTGTCACAAAACAGTCTCTCTCTTGTCTCTTGTGGACACTACATGACTAATATATGGTTATCAACTATGAGATAAATTATAGAAGTTTCAGAAATAACTTAAATTTGGCAACTATATCCAGAATTACTTGGGAAGCTTTTTTTGTTTTCATTTTAAAAACACTGTGTTTATTTTTCCTTTTTTTTTAATTAAAATTATTTTGACATACAATGTTATATTTTATAATTTGTGTAACATATGTTAATCTTTATTAATATTTTTTTTTTAACAAAGTATGTTAAATTTTTTTGATATGAAACCACATGATATCTAGTAGAAAAATGTTTAGGATGTAAGTGATGGAAGAAATTTTCACTACTCGGCATATGAAATGTGTTTAATTAATTACCATGATTAGGAATCATTGTCGTTATTTATAATCAACCAAATATAAGACTTGAGCTTACATTTGGTACGTTGAAATAAGCTATATGCATAGAAGATATAATAAAAAGTTGAATGGATGGTAGGAGGTAATCTTAATCGCAGCGAAGATTAATTAATATTAAGAAAGATAATATTGATTGATTTTCTTAACAACATGATACGATCAAGTAATTTGATATCAAACAAGATAAACTGCCTAATGACTATCATTTTGAATTAGATTAGAAGTTTAAGAACACTGTCCTTCGTAATTCTCCTAATACCTCCTATATATCTTCTAATACTAGTCTCATTTGATGTACCAAAACTTACATACCGTAAATTTCATTATCTAATGTTCCTTCAATGTTGTTGAGAACTCTTTTTCCAACTTCTTATTCGCTTTCTTTTGGTGACATACTAGAGAATTTGGCCTATGCGGTTATAGTACCTGACTTCCCATGTAGCACCATAAATTTTGCATAAAATTTCTTGGCTCCCATAAGGGGTTCACAAAGCTTCATAACATCACCTCAGCATAGATACTTCTTTTGTGAAATCACAATCTTCTTATTCTTCCCTTCAACTTCAGTTCCAAGAAAATACAACAAAAAGTCCATGTATGTACTTTTATATAACTCTTGTCATATGAATTCATAATTCATCATACTGTTGTTGCTTATGGAACTGCAGCCATCAACGTATCAATAAGTTCACTGATGTTGCCATAAATGTATTTTAGCTATGTTCTTAGAGATAATTCGATTATATATACCTCACATTTTGAGCCAATATCTTCAAGATTTAGGATGGTTTATTCCATGGATGAACCTTATCATTTTTCCGACAAATCATCTCATTAACAAATACGCCATGTATATTTATTCCTGGAAAAAAATTCATTTATAAACTTACATCTATTTCAGTTGTTTTGGATTTATTTGAATGTTTCTGATCCAGTTTCTTGCTTCTGTTTGCAGCCCTTCGCAACTACCCTTGCTTTATTAATGTATATACCTATTCTGTGGAACTCTTTTTTCATAATTAAGCATCATCTTGAGCTAAGAGTTTCGTTTTGTTTCATTTTTAAAGCGTTGATTAGCTCACTCCCTTGTTTCCTTGAACCACATCCAATCAATTGATTTGCAATTTTCCATTTTTGGTTTAATATTATTGGTTTTAATTTGCACATGGAGTATGGATTTTCATCTTTGAAAAGTTTTTATCTAAATTCAAGATGGTGAATCATAATGGCTTTGAACTTTGACGGACTTGCATATTTTAGGACTAGACTCTTTACTTGCTTAAATTGGGAAAGTCTTTAATTTCTATAGATAGCTTTTCATTTTCACCTCTTTTGACACTATTCATTCTCAAGGCATGTACTCCTCTATGTTCGGTTTTGAATTGATTTTCGTTTTGCTGTTTTGAATGTGTGAAAAAAGATGTATTTATTCATATATTTTTCAATGTTTTAAGTTTTTAACGAAAACTCAGAAAGTAACCCTTTTTTTAAGTGTCTTGAAAATTAAAAACATGCTGAATAAGTAAAGAGAACCTGCCTTATATATATATATATATTTTTTTTTTTTATGGGTAGAGTACCTAAACGATTCACTCTGATTGTTTCATCTGTCATGAAACTTGGTCAGCACGCGGGAGACAATAGAACGTTACCAAAGGCATACTAAGGATAACCAAAGTGACAACCCTCCAGATGAACAGCATATGCAGGTCTGGCTTCATTTAAATTCCTCGAATTCTGGTACAGGGTGCCAGCTTTTTGCTATTAATATTCATCTGATCAACAAACCAAAACCTAAAAACTTTGTATCACTTTATTACCATCTGGAATTACAGCAGTTAAAGCATGAAACAGCAGGGTTGAAGAAGAAGATAGAGCTTCTTGAAATTTCCAAACGGTTCGACCACCCAACTTAGCACTTCTTCTCGTGAATTGTTTCCACAGAAGCCTATAAAGAGTTTAAACTAAATTACTGGAATAATATATAATAGTAAAAGTAAGATTTTGTATTTGGGAATCTGAATTAATAGAAGAAGTTAATCTTAAAAGAGAAAATTTGATGATGTAATAGGAGACTGTTGGGGGAAAGTTTGGAGTCATGTACCATTCAAGATCTACAACAGCTAGAACAGCAGTTGGAGCGAAGCGTCGGGATCATTCGTGCTAGAAAGGTACTTTTTGCAAATTCCAAGTTATTCAAGCTTGTGAAAAATTATATTGTCATTATTATCTCATTATTATTATTTTTTCTTTGCTGTTTTGGTTTGCAGATGCAAGTTTTCAAGCAACAAATTGACGAGCTAAAAGAAAAGGTAAAATTCCTGAACATTTAACAAATGTGAAATAGGGCAAAGGATGCCTTCAATCTTCCAGAAAAATGTAAAGGATTCATATAGTTAGCTTAAAATCTATTGAGATAAGACTTTTTTTGGTTGTTATATACGTTATGCACTTTCACGTGCACGCACTTGTCAACATGTAAACATATTACAGTCACTGGCAATTACTTACATGAAATATTTTGCTGTCTTAACAATTCACAGGGGAAAGCCCTAGCAGCCAAAAATGCAATGCTGTGTGAGAAGGTGAAGTCGCATTCTTTTATATCATACTTTCTTCCCGTTATAACTATTTGTAACCCGTATAAATCAGTCATTCTTTTCAAAGTAAAGCGACGCAAAGTCTCCTATTTTTCTAAGGTATTTCTCACATTTACTATATTAGTTTATTGGTGATTGTCACAGCTTTATCGATGCCTACTAATAAATTTTTCGAGATATTAATTTGACGCATTGATGGTTCAGTATGGAGTTGAAACACAACAAGGATCATCAAATGAAGAGAGAGCAGTTGTGGCATGTACAGAAATTAGTGAAGTTTCAGATGTTGAGACTGAACTGTTCATTGGACCTCCAGAAGTGAGATATAAGCGTAATTCTCTACCACACTAAGTTTTTCTCTGCATCGATAGTGAGGATGGCGTGTTTGATTCGACTGTGAGCACTATATAGTATTTAAGATAAAATATACCATCGAACAATATGTCGTGCACTCTATATTTGGTGCTCTACTTTTGTGTCAAAGTGTCCCTAATTTGTGAGTAATTTATTTTGTACATTGGAACAATACTCTTACTAATGTTGTTTGGAGAATTATATTTCCACTACAATAATTTATTCACACATTACATTTTCTTATTCACATAAATATCCATAGGCAAACTTACTTTAACAACCATCTTTTTCCCCTTTTGGTTTTTTAATATTTAAAAAAATGCTTTTTTTTTTTTTGGGCCTCTCACACGACAATCACCCTTAAACCCTTCATGAATCTCCACCTCTCCGGCCGGGAAGGATATAGAAAATGGTGCTTTCCTGTTGGCAACACAATTTGATTTCCTTACATAGTTACATTCAAGACACGGGATCATTTGACGCTTTATATTCCTTATTTTCTCTTTTCAATTTCATTAATTTGAAAACACTAGTGGAATCTAAAATTGCAGATTTGCATTGACCGTAATCATGATAAAGGTATTCCCATTTAATTCTAAATGATAACTGCCACTGAACTCCAAAGTGAAACTCAAATCAAAACGTTGTAGGGTTCTCTAAAACAATAAACACAATCAAAAATATTGATTTGGGCCTCAAATATCTCTAATTCTCCTATATTTCGCACCCTAATTAACGTTACAAATAAAACCCAAGATAACAAACTTTCTGTAAAACCCTAAAGAGTTTGAGGAATGATGGCTTCTCTTTACTTTCCTTCAAATTCGAGGCAAATCAAATATATGAATGGCTAGCCTAATTATTGGTTTCCTCCCGCAAGAATGTGAATTGTTGACAATCATTGATCGGGATGGACGGCTGCTATTAAATGTTGTGAGGATAGAAGATCAAGAATTGTGGTGGGAGGGGTAAAATTAACAGAAAATGGGTTCCATGATGTTTTATTATAATTTTGCTTTACTAATTATACTTTTAGACCGTGAGTTATAAATGTAAATTTAATAGATGGGGTGATAATTAAAAATATAAATTGTTTGTGGTAGTTATAAATTGTGGTGTGGCAATAACATTTTTTTGGTGGGAAATTAGGAATATAATTCCCCATGTTGTTTTGGATGATGTTAACTATCTCAAAGTGCATTTCGGAGTGAATGACGACTGAGAAATGAAACATACACAGTATACAAATAAAATCTTTTATCGTCTTAATTTAGGAGAATTATGGGAATTTTTTTTTTGAAAGTGAATAATGGGAAATTTAGTTGGTTATTATTTTTATTAGTTATTCCCTTGGGATGCATGTAAATAATATATAGTTTTCTTATTGATAAAAATAAGCAAGTCTCCTTTTTCTTCTGCATCCATCTCAAAATATATCATTTTCCCTTAAAAATATAATTGAAATTATAAGTTTTGTTATATGCCACTATTTAGTGTACTATGTTACAAATAAATTAGAATAATTAAAGTATGATAATTAATATGGATTAGCTTTAGAAAATTATTAAATTATGATAATTTTTTATTAGACTTTTCATTGTCTTTGTAATTTAATTTGTTTCCCTAATACATATATTTTTAAAGCAATTATTATTAAGATAGCCTCTTTTTTTCTTCGAGCGTTAATATATCTAAATCATATAATATATATAATACAATAGTTTTCAATTAGAATTGGATTCTCAATTGTAATTTTTTCACTCTTTTGTTGACCTCATTATGATGTTACACAATAATTTAGATTCAATTGGTGCCTCAATTGGTTTTCAATTGATTTTATTTTTCAAGTTTTAAAATTTAAATTTTTCTTATTTGGATATTCATCACGAGTTTTCAATAATTGATATTAGTTTATTAGTTTTTTTTATATTCCTTTTTTATTTTAGTTTCCTCATTTATGTTTTTTAGTATTTATATATAATTATGAGTTTTTAGAATTTTTTATTATCCACTACCGATGTAAATATGACGATGAGTAACTGTTTAATTTTTTAAGAATTAGTATTTTTTAGAATTATTCTTCCCGTTACTCAATAAGCGCATTATAAACTAATTGTCTGGTACTATCTCTTTTTATTTATTTATTTATTTATTAATTTTGTTTGTTTGATTTTCAAAATTTTCTTTACAGAGCCCTTGATAATATCGAAACCAAAATTTATTTCAGAATAACTTAGAAACCTATCTAAAAATAACTTATATGATAAATGTAAACTTAGTTTAAAATAACTTAGAGCAAATCAACTGATTTATTTATTCTTCTTTTCTGTGAAATAAAATTATATTTATTTGCGTCACGCCAACAACTAAAGATACATAATGTAATTCTGTTATAATAGTATATGACTAAAATTTATTTTCTTGATATGTATGATCTAACTTGAAAATCAGTATGACTATTTTTTTAATCTTTATTTCTATATCATTTATGTTACAACGATTAGGTTGTAGATGATGCAAATAATTTATTTTTATTCTTTTTCTCCATAGATGTGAAACCTCCAAAATATCGACTGAATTCATGTTATTATTTTATTTGATTTAATTATTATTGTGACTATTTATTGTTTTTTACAATTTATGTAATGAATTTTTTTTATATAAAACATTGGGAATTTATCTCCCCATGCAACGAGTACTAATTGATCGATATTTTTATTTGACGAAGATAATAATGGATTTTAGAAAAAATTTTGTAAACAAAGAGACAAGAAATCTACAAGAAGAAAATGAACTATGCAAAAAAATCCCGCTATTGTGATTATCTTATCTTATCTTCCTTTTTAGGATGTCCCACATATATGGTCCTCTTTATATTAAAAAGTCTAACTTGTATTTCTTTACAGATATATACCTATTTAACATTTTAATTATCGCTATCCGTTTTGAATTTTACTCATATAAAGGATACACTGAAAGAGTACTTTCTCATAAGTATGAAAATTTTTATCTGAATCGGTATCGAGTGAATACAGGTATGTACACGCCCAATACATATTATTAGACTGTCAACTAATAATATTAAATAAGTTAGGTGATTTAAAAGTGAAATATAGTAAAGTATTAATTGAGTATATAAGTAGGTAACTATTAATATAATATTAATATAACATTAATTTAATGCATCAAATACTAAATTAAAACTGTATATTTACTATTTTTGCTATGCAAATCCAATAATGTACATTTGTCTAATATTTTATTATTCATTAATATTGAACTTTTTTAAAAATGAGTCTTCCTATAAAACCACGAGTGAGAGACTAAACTTATAGTTATAATAGTTAATTGTGATATGATTATTTATAGCTATGGCAATAGGACGGGTTAGCTATACTCTGGACCCTCCCCATAAGTCTTGAAGTCACGGAAACCCGCACCAAACTTATAAATTCATATGGCGGGTTAAGACAAGTCGGGTCATGGGATGGGTTGGGACGCCACCATGACCCATAAAAGGACTCATTAATTTTTTCATCTTTCAATTAATGTTATGTGCAACACATTATTAATTGATGAACGTAGAATAAAATAAAATCTTTATTTAAAATTTTTAAAGTTCCCAGCATTAACTAAAATAATAACATGATTCTTTCAATTTGAAAGAAAAATCCTTTTAAAGAAATAATATAATAAAAAAATAAAAATAAATACCACGAATTTAATGGTCGACTAATCAAATTGCTATCTCTAATAATTTCTACACATTTTTTGAAATAAATTTATTAAAAACAAAAAATGCCTGGTGGGTCACAGGTCTATGGTGCGGATCCAACGTGCACCCGCCCTAGACCCAAGGTGGGTCATATAATGTTGCCTCATATCCCTTTTTTGCCCCGATTAGGCTTGACGGGTCAATCATATTAGAGACATGTCTCTACAGTTTTATAGATCGATGAGTCAAATTGTCATCTCTAATTATTACAACTTTATATATGTTGGACTTGTGAATTTGGACGACGAGTTTGGAGGAGACTAGAATTATAAACTCAGACATTTTACGATAAATATTTCATGATAAATTGTAATTCACATATCAATTCGTAATTTTATACAATGCAACTGGTATATTATACTCTATTTATAAAATAATGTCCACACTTACGCGTCAATTTTGATACGAATGTATACTATAACTCTACCCATGTAACGCAGAGATGAAAAAAATCTAGTTTTAAAATAAAATTAAGCTCTGCACAAAAAACTTTTCAATGTCCAAGGCAACGGCTAATTATAAAACGGGGATCTATTTTCAATAGACAAGCACTCTAAGTTAGTTTTTGTAAATTCTCAAGGTAAAAGTTAAAAGGAAAAAAAACCAATAAATTAGCAGGCTTGCACAGGAAGCTAGTTGAAATTTAGGAGGGAATTGGCTCAACTATTGAGCTTTACATGATACTCCCTCCATCTCACATATTTCCCTTCTATTTTCTACATAAATAAAGAAAATATAATTAATGTTATTGAAAATGTATAATTTAAGAATATATTTCCTAATATGTCCTTAGGTTTATTTAATATTTTACTTTAGATCTTATTTATTATTGATTACTATACATAATAAGTAGGGGTATTTTAAAAAATTAAAAAGTTAAATAAGAAAAGGGGAACATAATTTGGGACGAATAAAAATAGAATAGGAGATCTTTTTAGGACGGAACGAGTAGTTTTTTGGAAGCAAGTTCCCAAAGCAGAAATTAAAAGAAAAAAATACCAACAAAATCACAGGCTTGCACTGGAAGCTAGTTGAAATTAGGAGGGAATTGGCTTAATTATTGAGCTTGATATGATGGTAAGATTTTTTTCTTTTTTTTTTTTTAATTTTACAAGGGGGAGATAGGGGAGGGGAGGAGAAATGTTTGGTTTGAAGTCGATACCTCCTACCCAGTCAGAATATAAAGACTTAACCACTGCAACATTTATTCAAACAACATCATCATCATCATTAATATTATTGTAGAATCAGAAAAGCAACTTGATTTTTCAACTTCATTTATGAAATAACCAAAATGTCTTACTGTAATTGTAGACAATGTGAAAATGACGCTTAACCTTTCATTTTTCCCCATTTTTACAGCCTTACCTTTCAGTTTGGTGCAAAATAAGTGGCATATATATGTCACCAAATTCTGCAATTCAATCTTCATATCTTTTTACATGAAACATAATGTTTTTTTCAGAGTTTCAACTATTTTATTTTGTTCAATACAATTAAATATTTAACAAAATAATGCATTTAATACAATTTATTAAATTACCACAATTGGTTGCAAAAAATAATTTATCACATTTAAAAGTGCGCTACAAGAAATGTCGCCTACAGCGGTGAGCATTTCCGAAGACCCTGAAATTCGTCGCTACAGCTTTGGTTGTAGTAGTCCCCGCAGTAGGGTAACCCAATTTGTCACCACTATAGATCAAATTTTTTTGCGGCTCAAAACGGTCGAACTTATAGCGGCGACACTCATGTCGCCGCTATAGGAATCGTCGTGTCGCCGCTATAGGAGTTGTCACTATAGATCTGATAGTTGTTGCTAAGAGGCTATAAGTACACGCCTATCATAAGAAAATTGTCGTCACTAAAATTCATCGCAATATGCCTATAGCGGTGAGCGACATTTTTTGTAGCTGCAGTATATTATCTATGGATTTTTTATTTTTTAAAAGTAAAATCACACAGCCCTTCAAACCCTAATTCTATACAACTTCGCAAATGTATAAAATTGATAAATATGTGTTGGTAATGAAACAAAGTGATATGATGAGGGTTTGAACTAAATCGATAGATAGGAAGATTCAGTTTTTTAACTCATCACATCATTTTTATATCTAATGGCGGAGCAAGGAAGATAGCCTAGTGGGGGACCAATGGCAAAGTGAGAACCCTTTTAAGTAGTGGTATGTAATTTATTTTATTTTTTTCCTTCACAAAACAAAACTTATAAAAATAGAAGAATAATGATATTTGTTTACATGTAACAAAACAATTATCTTACACACATAAACATGAAATATCGTACAATAACCTTAGACAAAGATAAGTTTGAAAGTTTTTATAGTTTGAATTCCAATACAAAACGAAATTTTAGTTTATTTATTTAATCATTTAAACGTATTAGAACTTTGCATAAGGGAATATGTTTGACACATTTACAAAGTGTTTGGCAACTATCCGAATTATAATCTGGATTATAATCTGCTACGTGACATCATTTTATTGGTAGCTTTTTGTAAAAAGTAAAAGATTGCAGTTTGACTTTTACTTTTTGACTTTTTGAAAAAAGTAAAACCAATGAAATGATGCCGTGTAACAGATTATAATCTAGATTATAATTCGAGTGAGTTGCCAATCACTCTATTAAATTTTCATATTGCAAGATAAAATTCAAGTCAAAGAATTAAATTTTATGTAGAACAAAGAACGGCGTAATGAATACTTGTTTTTAACCAACAATAAAGCAAATGAACTAATCAGGGACGGACCTAGAATTTTGTGTAAGACTGAGCTAGATTTAGAGAAAAAATTATATGGGGATTAGAAGAGGGCGAAACCCCCTTCTCGGAGGTTACCCCTGAATTTTTTTTATATTATAAATTTTTGAAAATGAAATTGCACTAGAAATGCTAGAAAACATAAAATTTTCAAAAAAATTTGATATAGTCTTCTTTTTAAATTAATTTAAACTAAACTTGAAATATAATAATATTCTTCCAAATACATAAATCACAAACATATATAATAACTTTAGCTACTATTTATCTATTAATGGCAAATAAAAAAATAAATATTGTAGCACAATAGATAAAAAAGTCTCTATTCTCCTAGATACATCATAAAATAGATAATAAGTAAACTTGAATTTATTTTTGGTATTGGGCTAACTAGATGTATTTACAAATTGTTTCCCGTTTTGCATTTGTTTTGGGCCAAAAAAACTTGGATTTGTTTTTGGTATTGGGCTAATTAAAGAATTAAAAAAAAAAGTTTGAGTTTAGGCTTTAGGCTGGACCGAGCTAACTTCTTTTGGACTATACTTAAAAATTATATTTGAGCCTTTCAGAAAAACAAAGAATTATATTTTACAAAAAAAAAAAAATTATTATATATATGGGCCTGGACCGAGCTGCATTCATAGGCCCGTCACTAGAACTAATTATCTTTTGTCTTAAATTTTTCTTTGATTTCCTTATTTGCAATCTACTATATTCACAAAAGAGAGTTAAATTGAGCAAAAAGAATATTCAAAACTCACGCATACAAAAAAAAAAAAAAAATTCAAAGGCCCCCAAGTGGCTCTGCCAATGTTTACATCAATGGTAATAAGATAGGTCATGTGTCCTTTTTTCATACTTCGTCTATTTTTAAATGCATTTTCTTTTTTTTTTTTTTTGGAACAAGAGAAAAAACACATGTTTATCCATCCAGCTACAACGCTTTTTCCATTATAAATATTTTGCATTTAAAAAAATAAAGAAAAAGGTAAAAGAAGTATTCTTTTTTTATAGGAACACAATATATATACACGATACAAAGATATCACAAGCCATTTAACAAAACTATGTAGCTCAGGGCAAAGTTAACAAGATTTGACTACAGGGGCTCTCTTGCCAGTAAAATTGAACATTCGGGAGTACAGCACTTAAATGAAAGGTCAAGGCTCATTTACACAACGAGTTGAAAGCCTGGGGAGCTATTTTCACCGATTAGTCAAATAAAAATTGTCGACTATGCCCTCATGTTTGGCCCAAAACCCAGAACAGTTCTGCCAAAAAATTATACTCGCGCACAGCAATGGCGGACGTGCAGAGAAGACCAGGAGGAAGGCCGCTGCCTCAGTCAGCTAGGGGTCAGCCACCGCCTCCTGCCGCCAAGCCCGGGCCTCACTTCGAACCCATCGATCGGGAGAAGGTTCTATTTTTCTCTCTCTATAAATGTATATACAGGCATTCGTCTATGTAAAGCAATGGATTAATTTTGTTTCCTTTTTCAGTATTTTTGACCATGTGTTACTATCAAATAGATGTTTATTCAAGAATCATGGGAAATTTCAGAATATGGGTTTAGGGTTTATCATAGCTTAAAAAGAATATCGAACAGATGCCCATCTACAAATATTTGGGGAATTTGGAAAAGGTTGATATGGATACCTTAAAACGTGACAAAGGCTGCACAAAAATGATGCATTCTATGCTAATGGAGATTATTTGGTATAGGGTAACTATTTTTAACCTTTTTTTTTTTTTTTAATTGTGGTTACTGATTTAAGAAAGAATTTATCAGTTATCTATTTATGTTGTAGTATTTCAGATTTCACACACGATCTTTGCATCAAATCCAATAACTTTTTGTTGTCATTCTGCCAAAAATGATCGAATTTAGTGGAGTGGCCTGTCAAGTTCGCATTTTTTCACCTGCTATGGACTAAAGAAAGAAAATATCTAGTAATTTATTTTATAGTTTCCGTTTGACACCTCATATTCGGTTTATGCATTCAAGGCAATAATTTTTTTTATTTACTTGTGTGAATTATTGAATCAGTGATCCTTTGGGATGATTTGTGCAAAATTAATTTGGAATTTTTGCCCTTGATAAAGCTATGTGGCAAATTTTGATAAAAAGTTAATAGAATGGGTGGTCGTAAAGTTGATAGAAGTGAGAGTCCTGTGAAATGTGTGGTTATATGTTTGAACACGTATTCTTATCAAGGTTTTAGCCAGCACATAAAAGGGCTTTATTTCATTCGATTTTGAGGCACAATTTCAGACATTCTTAGAGCATCTTTGTTTGTATAACCATTTTTTTGTTATGGCTTGTGAAAAATTATTATAGAACATTATGTCTTCCTCTTTTATGGGTTACAGTTGGAGTTTCGAAAATAGCTACTTTCATTTTTTTACCTAATTCTTTGTAACATTTTTCTTTCTGGTTTTATTGTTGCCCAGACTTGTCCTTTGTTGCTTCGTGTTTTCACTAAGGTATGTCAGTCATCATGGATTCCCTTTATAATTCTAGTTTAACAAGTTTAGACAATTTTTGATCCACTTTTTAAATTTATTATAAGATGGAGGTCATCATACTGATGGGGATTTTGCAGTGAGGGGCAAGGAACCCAAAGATGAGGTTCAAATTTATACTTGGATGGATGCAACCTTGCGTGAATTAACTGATCTGGTATGAGTGGAAGTTTCATGATACTGATATATGTTCTTTAGTTTCTTTATTTATTTCATCGTCTACTCCCTTCTTTGATGTATTTATACAAGAGAAAATCGGCTTCTGGCTGATGAAACATCAATTAGTTCTTTTTCTTTTCTATCTGTTGGTCTAAAAAGTTTTAGCATTTTACCTCAGCATAAATCTCATTGATGTTTCTCTGAAGACGTCATCATGTTTAAGTGTAGAGCAGATAGTGGTGTTTTCCCCTAGGCAACGGCCTGGATCATTGAAGAAGTATATGAATAATATTTGCTATCAGTCACTTCATTTATCGCTTTCCTGACTTCCTGCGAGATTTGTAATCCTTGTATTGTTGTTGACGCCAAATCAGTGTCAACAAACTACTTCCCTTCTTCACTTCTGCATTGGTGAATGAACTAAAAATTGGATCAGTCAATCTTCGAGTCATATGTTCAGTTTTTTGTAGCCATCCGGTTTGAGTTTGTTTTGCTTTGCCTCACTAGTGTTTCCAGTTAAAATTGAATGAGTTAGAGACATATCGTTAACAGTTAAAATGCTTCGTTTTCCAGGTTAAAGAGGTTGCTCCAGAGGCCAGGAGAAGAGATGCTGTTCTGTCCTTTGCTTTTGTCTATCCAGATAAACGTGGTCGCTTTGTGGTTAGAGAGGTAATTAATCTCCCTTCCTCCCTCCCTTCCATCCATGATAAATGTCAACACATGCATTCACTTAGAAAGTGGAGCATCTCGTGTGATGTGACCTATGTCTTCTTCTGAACCAGAATATGCATGTTCCTTCATCTTCTGACCATAGTGATTTTCTGGTAACTTGAAGGTGGGAAGAACCTTTTCTTACCCCAATGGCAGGCGGCCTGACAGTGGAAGCAAAGCCTTGGGTGAACTTAGCTTCCAGGTAAATCATAATTTCCCCTGTACTCATATTTTTTGATAATGAGTTGCAATATTGGTGACTGATCTATTACCTAGTGGCAAGTTAGTTCTAGACCTTTAAAATTGAGCTAGTTGGTCCATGACTTTTCATGAATTTTAGACTGGGTTTCTAATAAGCTATAATTAAAGTAGGAAACCTCAATGCATTAAGGCAGAAATTACCAAAACTTTCTTATAGTAATTTTTATGTGACTCGTGGAGACAAGCCCGGGTTGAAATTTATGCATGTTGAAGGAAAACCCAACTTCATAATGACCCAACTTCATAATGATATGTACCACGTAAGCAATCTAAATAGTTTTGAATTGTTTGAGACTACCTTGCCCTCTTTGAAGGTTCGGGGGATCAACTTGCTGCAACTTTCTTATTATTGTTTCACTAATTTGATTTGATTTGATTTGACTTGTGTCTTTCCATATGCAGATAGGCGATTACTTGGATGTTGCAATTCTGTTTCAGTAATCTGTTTCTTTCTATGGGTGTGGTATGGTTCTTGAGACGGTGGAACTACCGATGAGCCTTCAGATATATGACAGTAATCCGTATGATCCAGCTAAGCTACAGCAATTCATATAGTATCCTATATAGGCTTTAGTTTTCTCGTTCCTCTACTAGCTTCTTATTATGCCTTTTGTGTTTTGGTATGATGAACAACAAATGCTTATGATACTCTGATTAATGCAAGAAAAACAGCATAAATCTGTGTTTCGAAGGATCTGGCACGTTTCTAAACATTAGATTGCTTCATTTTTACAGCTGTCATTCAATTGGGCTAGTAAATGTCCAAAAATCTAATTTTTGGTTCCGTTGGCAACCAATCGTAATTGGTAATTGAAGCAATCGTTGTATTTTGTGGATGTGCTTTGAGTTTTAACCGCTATAGTTGACACTTTATAAGCCCATCAGGTTAAGATAAAATTGTATTACTTTCATATGTGGACGTTTTATGGCTTTTCTTTCTTTTAAATTTAAAATAAAATAAAAATTGATTAAATCAAATTTGCTTACATATCTTACAAGATTTGTATGCATTATAAAAGTTTACTGAGTTCATTTTTGTTCAATGTCATCTTTATTTTAGTAGTTCAACTTTACAAATAAAAAATATTAGTAGTTTGAATAAATGTTATAGTGGTTAAGTTTTCACATTTTCTCTTACGAATTATATTTTTAACGTAACAAGGAGTGATGGGGAAAAAAATATTTAACCGTGTTAACTATTTAAGAAAACAAGTTAATAAAACAAATTAAATTTGTATATTTCATATTCATCCACTAATTATTTCGATAAATCAAAAAGGGTCCTCAAGTTTTTCAAAATAAAACAATTTCCTTCCAATTCTTCTTTTCAATTTTTTTTTTTTTTTACCACCCTTTTGACGTTTGAAGCCACCAATTTTTCTAAAAACTCTTACATTTTTGGCACTTAAAAAAGACAAAAGACTATAGTACATGCATTGGCGGAGCCACGGGGTGCACGGGTATGCACATGCATTCCCATCTTCTCCAGAAACAATTTTTCTTTTCTTTTTTTTCCTTTTTTTTTTTTTGAGGTTTCACATTAAAGTTTTCTACAGAACTGAAACAATGGTGGTGTTTCACGGATGAGGTCCATTAGGAAGACGAAAGACAAGGAGTTGGTGTCACAAATTCTAATAAATTGAATGACAGCTATCTTGACTTTTACTCTCTCTTTATTATACTAATATATATCTACTATTTGAAATTCAATACAACTAAATTATTAATTCGAAATTTCGTATTCCGAGGTCTCTCTCTTCTTTTTTTTATATACTATTTTGTTTTTTTTATCATCTCTTTTTATATTTTATGTTTCATGATTTTTATTTCTTTCTACTTAATTTTGTTTTTGGGCATTTTTTTTGTATGTATTTTTTGAAAAAAAAACTATTTTTTGGTAATACATAAATTTTGAAATACATAATTTTCAACTACTTAAAAAAAGTTTATTATTATAAAATATTATTTAACATTTCTATATAAGAAGATAAATTAGTTTTTCTTGAACACGGCAAACAGTATTATAAAAAAAATACGTCGCTATATAAAATGAGTCGATGAATCACTGATGACATTTATCTCGTCAATAAATTAAAAAAAAAACTTTCAGCACTATCTTCCAAATTTTTTTGAGGGTGTGGGATGAAGAAAATTATATTATTCCAGTGACATTTTTTTTGGCAATTTTTGTTTTTAACTAATTCCAACCGCACCAGACAATGTTTGGCTCTAATTCTGAAGATTGCCATAAATTATCAAGAATCAATTGCCAAATTGAATTCGGGACAATAGTTGTTAAATTGTATATATCTTGTGATGAATTATTTGGTAATGATACATGAATCATGCTATTTGGATAAATGTAAAGACAAAAATATCAATAAAAGAAATTCAAAATTACTTTATTATTCTTTCACATTATTTTCACAACATAAGAAAGAGAATATAGCAGCAGAGATAATAAGGTAAATTTTTTCCCTTTTGTAACTGTCTTTTTTCTTTTTGAGCCAAATAGAATAACCCATGATATAATTTTATGTTGTTAAATACGAAACTGCATAAGGTAAAATTGTCATAAAATACATAAGTTACAATTGTAATAAGAAACTAGAATTTTTTTTTAAGTAGGTTTCATCTTTTTTAGTTCGTTTTAAGTTCTTCTTATAGTTAATTTGTGTATACTCGAAACTTAAAGGCTGGCTCCGCCACTGACTATATGTATTACTCTTTATACGACTTTTTCTTATAACTTGTACATATGATAGAAATCTATTAATTCTTACACAAACATCAAAATATAAAATTTTATATGATAATGTCACGTTTATAAATTATAAAATAAGTTGTACATCTAAAAAAAATTATTAAAATAAACAAGTAAACAACAATAAGGTCTTCACATATTTTGAGATCCAGGTTCTTAGTCTTCACGCGCTTCTCCTTTATACGAGTTTAACCGCACTCGCTCTCCACAGATACAAGCATAATCATTATGCATCTCCCCATCCTCAATTGCTTCGTTAGCTGAATTACTCACGAAATTCTCTACGAATTTCCTCCTCTCTTTAGCTCAAGTTATACGTACACCTCTTTGTACATTATTTGTGGGGTGTGTTCGTTTTGATGAATTGAGTCGTTCTGCGTAATTTTGTAGGTGTATAACACAAAAATGGCGATTAAGAGGGGATTATCGGCTGGGACTAGCCGCGGGAACAAAAGCAACGGACCTGTTGTTTTGTTCGCTTTGTTCTCATTTCTCCTTTTCATGATTTTGTTTGTCGGCCGCGGCTTCCTCACCTCTGCATCCACCGGTCAGTTAATGAATTGCACTGGCATTCTTTTGGGGGGAGATCGGAAGAGCACTTATGGTAAATTTATGTGAGCGTGCTAAGTAATAAAATATTGATTTGAGGTCTTCAATTATAGTCTTCAAGCATTTTTCATTATTTGGGTGAATGGTGATCTTACCTGGCAGCTATTCAGTTTGGAGAAAGGATTTGAAAACATTCAATATCTGGATTTTGTGTGTTGTATTGCACCGAAGAAATAAATGGTTTAATGATGATATATAATCTGCATTTCTGATTGTGGTAATTGTAATTCAACCAAATGAGACCTTATTGGAAGCATGGATGTGATGCGTTCTGAATTATAAAAAACTCTACTGTGGTCCTTAATATGGCTTAGGAGTGCAGAGTTGGCTGATATTGCTCTGTGTTAATTGAAAATTTGGTTGATCAAAACTAGGAAAGATGGCAAGGTCCATCCAAAAGATTGTCACATGCACTATAGATACCGATCTTTGTGTGCATGAGCATTGATGTAACAAAGGCAGGTTAATTCATTGTAGGGAAATGATAACTTCACTTTCGGTTCCCTAAGTAACTTTAGTATAGAGAAACACGCTCTGGAGGTTGTTAGAGAACTAACCTACCGGTTTTTCTGCAGATAAATCTGAGATCGGTTCTTCTTCTAGTAATCAGGTATTTTCTTTGGTTCATTTGGACTATAGTCTGGGATGCTATTTCTTGCTACATATAAAACTGACACGTGGTACAGGATCTAAGCTGGAGAGAGAGGCTGGCATTGCAAAATCTCAAATCTTTGTTCTTAACTGAGGCAAGTATTCAATGGGCATTCTGATGACATAAAAGTGATGCTATCCCTTCTGCATGCATACCCCTTCACTAATTTGAATGTGTTTTTAGGTTTTGGATATCATTAAGGCAAACACAAACGATATGGGGCCTCTGAGCCTTGATTCTTTCAGAAAGAATAATTTTTCTTCGTCATGGAACTTTGTTGACAACAGATTTTCTGCTGTGAAAAGGATCTCTTCCATGCAGGTTAGGATGACCATGGCATTGTAGCCTAAAATTCATGCTATTGCACTCTGTAAATGGTTAAAAACAATCTCATCACTGGAAGACACTGATTCACCATATCTGTTTTTGTGATTTCAAGTTGAAAGAAGTAGCTGCTAATATTAAACGGGAAAACTTTAGAGGCGAGCATGAATATACTTCTGATGGTAATATTTTTCTGGAAACTCTGATGATACATAAATAATTTACTCCCAGCTGAATCTCTACTGATTGGATGCACATTTGACCTATGCAGAGGATCATTCTGAGTTTATTGAATCACCTGCTAAACTGGCGAGAAGGGTAAACCGCCGGATTTAAATTTTAAACTATCACTTATTTTTGTTGTTGAGGATCTAGTTGTTGGTTGTCAACCTTTTCAAAATAAATTAGACAACCTTTTAGAGTTTGCATAAACTCCACATTGGCCACACTCCTTTCCTCCCGATCTTTTTCATTTAACAATTTTGTCTGTTTAAGCACTCTACAGAGATTGAGAGAAAAAAGACGTGAAAAACGTGCTGCTGATCTGGTAAAGCAAGAAGATGATGTACTTGTAAAACTTGAAACTGCTGCCATTGAACGATCCAAGTCAGTTGACTCTGCAGTCTTGGGCAAGTATAGCATATGGAGGAAGGAGAATGAAAATGAAAATTCTGATTCAACTGTGCGCTTGATGCGAGATCAAATGATCATGGCAAGGGTATTTATAAGCATTGCAAGAATTAAAAATAAGCTTGACTTAGCCCATGAGCTTCAGAACCGGCTTAAAGAAAGTCAGCGTGCTTTAGGAGAGGGAACTGCTGATTCAGATCTACATGTCAGGTATCAAGTTTGTGATTATCTAGTGTGCTGTCAGCTTTGTGTTACCACCTTAGTTTGACTTATACAGAAGGTGATTTATTTTTGGCTGTGTACATTTCTTTAACAGTGCACCTGAAAAAATAAAAATCATAGGCCAAGTGCTGTCTAAAGCTAGAGAACAATTGTATGACTGCAACCTTGTCACTGGACAGCTAAGAGCGATGCTGCAATCTGCAGACGAGCAAGTCCGGAGTCTGAAAAAACAAAGCACATTCCTCAGCCAGCTAGCCGCTAAGACAATTCCAAATGGTCTTCACTGTTTATCCATGCGCTTAACAATAGAGTACTACCTTCTTCCACCAGAAAAGAGGAAGTTCCCTCACAGTGAGAATCTGGAAAATCCAAATCTTTTCCATTATGCCCTCTTTTCTGACAACGTTCTTGCTGCTTCAGTTGTCATCAGATCTACCATTGCAAATGCTAAGGTGTGGAATTCGATTTTCATCTTCATTTCTTATAAGTTTTTGGGCTTTGAACTGAAATACTTTGCAGTCTTCAAAACAAATTTAAGTTACCAAGTCTCTGAAACTTTTGTTGTTTCAGTTAGTTTCCAATTTAAGGTATCAGATATTGACGACGCTCTTCCGATCTTTCTCTAAGAGGCTTGATGATATGCACAATTATATGTTTCTCCCAGTTGCAGGTAATGCATTATGTTTGCTCTGTCTAAGAAAATAATGGCTAGATAATCTGAAGTATTGGTTGAGTTCAAAATTATTGTCATTTTACATTGATAGTAAGGCCATTAGAAGACGTGTTCTTTTAACTTGTTTGTGCTGTTAGATCTTCCATGTGCGAGTACTGTAGACAGTAAATTTGGACTCTTCAAGCCTTGTGCAGTTTTGAAACTATTATGTCGTGTTTTCCTACAAAAGCTAAGATCATTGAACATTCTTTCTCCCTTTATAAATGGCAGGAACCTGCGAAACATGTCTTTCATCTAGTTACTGATAAGCTGAACTTTGGGGCAATGAATATGTGGTTCCTGCTGAACCCTCCCAGAAAAGCTACCATCCATGTTGAAAATGTTGATGAATTCAAGTGGCTGAACTCATCTTATTGTCCCGTCTTGCGTCAGTTGGAGACTGCCGCCATGAAAGAGTATTACTTCAAGTCAGCCCATCCCACCACCGATCTCTGGGTCATCAAACCTGAAGTACAGGAACCCTAAGTATCTATCAATGCTCAACCACCTTAGGTTTTATCTGCCACAGGTTTACCCCAAACTGGATAAAATCCTTTTTCTTGACGATGACATCATTGTCCAGAAGGACTTGACAGGATTGTGGTCAGTGGATCTTCATGGAAAAGTGAATGGTGCAGTTGAAACCTGTGGGGAGAGCTTTCACCGTTTTGACAAGTACCTTAATTTTTCAAATCCGCATATTTCTTCCAACTTTGATCCCAATGCTTGTGGGTGGGCATTCGGAATGAACATTTTTGATCTAAAGGCATGGAAAGAGAAGGATATAACTGGCATATACCATAAATGGCAGAATATGGTAAGCCTTTCTCGTTTGCTCTGGGTTCTAATTCTGTTATGCGTGGAACTATGCTTTGGAATATTTTAAATCACCCTCCGATTTCTTGGGTATTGAGCCAGCTTGGTATTTTGCTTAATGGTAGCTGTTAGAAAACTGTGATGACATTGAACTTATGCCAATGGTTATAGGAATTCGTAGGCATAACTGCTGTCTGAAAAATTGTCTAAGGTATAGAGTGGAAACATGTCTGTGACAAATATTGTAATTTCTTATCTAATTATTTGTTTTCCTTCTTTTGGTGTTTTATTAGAACGAAGATAGGGCTCTGTGGAAGCTAGGGACTCTTCCTCCAGGTTTAATAACCTTCTATGGGCTTACACATCCGCTGGAGAAGTCGTGGCATGTGCTTGGATTGGGTTACAGTCCAACCATTGACAAATCTGAAATTGAGAGTGCAGCTGTTATACATTACAATGGGAACATGAAGCCATGGCTAGAGTTGGCAATGACGAAGTACAAGCCATACTGGATAAAGTATGTAAAGTCTGATGATCCATACATACGCGCCTGCAAACTAAGTGAATAACAGAACAACGAAATTGAATATAATGCATCACTGTCTTTGGCTGCTTCTTGGGCAATGGACCATTGACAGGTCACGGCATTTAATGTGGTACAGAAAGGCATTTATCTGATCGAAGGTTAGTTTTCACCATTCGCTTCTTGGATTTTGCTCATTTTCTAAGAAGATATTAATCATCATGGCTATGGGAGCTCATACCTTGTTCCCCTGTAATCACTTGATTGACTAGTTTGTCCGACTGTTTTTGGTTTCAACATATGAAAATCTCATAACTTTGATTCTTGATGTAATGAAAATCTCATAATGTTGATTCTTGATGTATTCTTTAGTTATAGTTATAGACAGTTCATTTTATAGATTTGAATATTAATGTACTTGCCATGTTCAACTCACGTTATGTTCATCATGGTTAAATAGAAAAAGATGAAAAGAAGTATACAGGTTTGGCTTACTTGCATGCACGCGGGAATTATCCATTTCAACACCACAAACCACATCGGTAATTGCCTTGTGAGATGTTTATGATGGAATCAGTAAGATTGAAGCTTTCTACTGGTCAATTCATAGAGTTCATTGGGAGATTGTCTAGTTAAGACATCGTAAGTTGGTTACTGTCTCTCAAATAGAGTTGGGCTTTCCGTTATTTTTGTTCCACATACCATTGCCTGTAAGAGTATGCAAGAGACGCTAGTTGCTCGTACTGAATATAAAGGTTAGGGGTGAAGATCTATGTGAACATGTACATCTATTATATTAAATATAAAGTATGAGACATACAGTTGTTTCAATTCTATTCAGAGTCATATACAGGAGAAAGCAGAGGTTTATTCGCAAAAAAGGCATCCAAATTTCCGATCACGAGCTCGCACATAGCCCTGGACGATGCCTCCGTAAAGGCAGCAAGATGTGGCGATAGAACAACATTGTCCAATGCAAACAGCTCTTGAGGAACACAAGGTTCATTTTCAAATACATCCAACCCGGCACCTGAAATTTCGTGTTGCAGCAAGCACTTCACCAGTTCCTTCTCGTCTATTACCGCCCCACGTGCAATGTTAACTATCACTCCTTCATTTCCCAGTGCCAACAAAACCTCCCTGTTGATCAGATGATGGCTTTGCTCATTCAGTGCACAACAAATGACAAGGATATCTGATACAGAAGCCAGTTCATGGATGTTGGAGTGAAATGTATATGGAAACAATGGCTTTCTGTTCCTCGAATAGTATGATATTTTACAACCAAATCCTTCAAGCCTCTTGGCAACTTCTATGCCAATGCTTCCTAGTCCGACGATCCCAACTTGCTTGCCACTTAACTGAAATTACCAGTCAACACAGATTAACACTGTTATACATAGTGCGATTGTCTAATGAGAAGAAGAAAGCTGTGTCAATGAATCTGGCAACACAATTAACATCCACTATCGATTTGAAAGTCATGTGACGCTGGTGTCACTCATTGTGTGATCAGTGATGTACTGATGTACCTTAGAACCGAGAGGAAAATCCCCAGCTTTAGGCCACAGCCCTGTTTTCACGAAACGATTTGCGGTGCTAATTTTCCTCATAACATCAATGATCATCCCCACTGCAACGTCTGCAACGTCGGCGGTGAAAATGCTGGGGCTATTTGCGACGGAGATTCCACGTTTCCGGCACTCGCAGAGCTCTATGTGGTTGAGGCCGGCGCTGGTGGTGAAGATCATCCGAAGGCAAGGCAGGTGGCAGAGGATATCGGCAGAGATCTTAAATCCGGCAGAGCAGACGGCAGCTTGAGTGTTCTGGGCCTTCGTCGTGAGAAATTGTTCCAACGAAACTTCCGTCTCCGCGGGCCTCAGGATTCGGAATTTTGAGGATAATTCTTTGTCGTATCTTTTGAGGTATGATGCTGAGGAGGATAGAATTAGAATTTCTGGGAGTTTCGATGTTGATATTTGCCCGACTTGTTGATTGGCTGGTAAAGGTTTCGGAATTAGGGCATCCATGGAAGAACTGATATCTTCGATGTTCACTGATGCAAAAGAGACTCAAGATTGGGCTTTTGTAAATCCACATAGCTCGTCTGTCCTGTTTTGTATTCGTGACACAATGTAACAAAAGTTAGCCATATTCTTTCTCAACATTATCCTGCCACACACACGTGATGAGAAATTATTAAACAACCCAGAGGTGAGTCGTCATTATCAAGTTAACTCGGCTTTGCTAAAAACTAAATGGCAATTCACTCCCACATCGTCATCATTAGTAGCAAATGGAAAATGGAAAGTATCCTTTATATTGAAAATTTGCTAGCACTTCTGACACCTCCCTTCCCATTTGGACATGACGTACATCCATGCCAACTCCCGGGAGTACCATAAAACTATCATTCATGTTCATCAGATTTAGGTTTTCCATAAATACGGAATAGAGGTGTTCTGAAGAAATTCAAATTTGTCCCGACTGACTTTTAACTGAACATCACTAAAACAACAGAAAAAAGCTTTTGAACTTTAGTGTTTAAAAAAAAATTAATAATTAAAAAAATTAAATTATGTTAAGTAGAGAACTAGAAAACAGAAAAGTAGAGTCCACAAGTGTTCAAATAGTTGATAGGATGAAATCCTTCATAGCATCATATAAACCTTGAGCTGCAGTTGCATTTGTAAGCTCTATCCCATGATGCCCTCCTTCATTAAACTCAGAAACAACTTCAACTCCATTTGCCTTCATATATTTCACCAACAATTTCTCCCTATCAACCAGTGGGTCCTCACCATCACCTTTCATCATGACTCTTGGTAGCCGTCTGGTCTTCCTAAGACCATATGGAGATCTACCAATCATCAGTAGATTGCAGAACACATGATCCCTATTAGCATACTTTGGCAATGCATAGGACCATAGAAGATCAGTCACCTACAGAGGAATGTAAGCATCTTCACTTAGTTTGATCTCTGATTCTGTCCTGTGGACTCCACCAAAATATGGCTGATTCATTATCACCCCTCGGATTTTGATCGGTGAAAGATCGAGATTGACTGCACGTAGGGCCGCATGGTAGACTATATTTCCTCCTGCACTACTGCCCAATAGGAAGACATGGGAAAAATCTACCAACTGGTTTATCCATGCATCACTTGTATTGACACAAAGTGCCTGCCTTCTAGCCCATAATATAGCATCCATGGCATCATCGAAGGCCGCGGGGAGGCGATGCTCGGGTGCGAGACGGTACTCGACCGACGCCACCACGGCTGGGAACTGCGAGGAGATCTTATTACAGAATTGATGGAAAATGACAGTTTTTGCACTGAAAAGCACTAAGTCACCTCCATGCAAGTAGATTATGAGTGGAATCCTTCTATCTTTCGGCGGGTTTAAGGGTTTATAGAGACGGATGAAGGTTTTTGTACTAGGGTTTAAGGGTATGTCTCTGGACAGAGCAATTTGGGAACCTGATTCAACCTCTGGGGTTGCATTCACCATTGGGATTCTGATTTCTCTTGTTAATGAGCCATCAGGGTTCGGTTTGATTCCAAGGAAATCATAGGCTTCTTGTAGAGTGTGTGATGGGGTTTTGTTAGGAATGACAATGGGACGAGTATTACCTAATACTCGAGAGTAAGAGCGGGTATTACCTGCCCCGTTAAGTATCGGGGTGGGTATGGTGCGAAATTTTTCTCCCCGAAATCTTATTAGGGCGGGGACGGGTTTTGGCCGCCCCTACCCGCCCCGCCCCGATACCCGATCTCTCTCTTTTTTTTTTTTTTTTTTTTGAAAAAAATATTTTGTTCTCTATGAAATTTCGAATCTAGATGCTAAACATGAAACTGACATGATACTTATATTGGCTTTTCATATAGTTTTAATTCCATTTTTTTATATATTTTTAGTTATTTCTTAACGGGTATTTTTTTTTGTACCCGCCCCGTACCCGCCAATCGGGTACGGGGCGGGTACAGGGCGGGGGATTTCTTACCTGGGCGGGGACGGCGAAAGGCATACCCGCCCGGAACCCGCCCCATTGCCATTCCTAGGTTTTGTGTTCAACAAATGATGCCATGATCATGTTTTGCCCTAACTGACAGAAGAAGATGAATAAAAGAAGAAGGTACATAGACACAGCCATTGTTTTTTCTTTTCTTACAGAAATATTACAAAAATGTAGTGTGTTCACAAGTTTCAAGGTATATATATACATATAGAGTAGTGAGATTGTCTAAACAAGAATGCCGTAAGGCAGGATTATATCATTGTCCTTTGTGTAATCCTCAATCTTCACTTACCGGGTGTTAGCAGACACATTTTAATTTAATTTATAAAATTCAGTCAAATCAATCACATTCATATATCTTATAATATTCATATTATATTACGTACTAAAAAATATCTCTAGCACTCATTCAAGTTAAAGTTTGAAAATTTGCTAGGAGGGTACACTTAAGAGCGTGTTCATACTTGATAGTTTTTCAAAAGAAGTGATTTTAAAATTCAAAATTTCGGGCTCATCAAGTTATCAAATGTCAAGGATTAAAAGATGGGATACTGATCAAGAGCCCACCTCAGAGTCCACAAGCAGTCCACAGTTGGCTTAGGAGTAACAGTAGGATAGAGACGTGGTAAGTGACGGTAAGAGGCAATTGATCAATTGGTTTACTTGATAATGAGACCCACTGTCAAGGTCTTTATGGAGTCAATGGCAGGTTTTTTTTGATCATTTTCATTAGTTAAAATATTGCTCTAGACTTCTAAAAGCCAATTAATATTGACATTTATAAATTTTGCTGAAAAATCTAATTTCAGCTGGTGATGGTTGTTTTCATTAATGTAAGCTAACCATTTAATTTTGACAACTATTCAATTATTACAAATATGTATTTACAGATATATATGCGTGATCACTTATATTTTAGCTCATTATAAATGGTATGCTATAATGGGCACAAAGAATGAGTATCAATTACACCTTTATAGCAAGTCCAAAACAAAAGCAGAAAAAAAAAATGTACAAAGTTCAACTTTTAGGGACTAAGCCTGACAATAATTACCCTTTAAATTATGATCAGTTTGAAAATATCATGATTACATATATAAACATGAAACCCAGCCTCCACCAAAACTCATTTTGTGCGGCATCAGAGCTCAATTATGAATAATTCTATTCATCACTATTTACAATGGCCAACATGTGATATAGTAGTTTATATTAAACAATGACAGTATTCAAAAACCTCTCAAATGTTTTGTTACAAAACTCCCGAGACAGATGTCGGGTTGTATTATTATAATGTAGCAGTATTCCTACTCTCAAGGGGGTAGGGTATGTGATAACGGTGGGTGGGAATTAGGTAACATCCGAGATGGACCATACTTTTTGACATGGCTTGCTGCGTCGGATATGGTATAATCAAATAAAATACATTGAACAAAATTGATGTCAATTTTATGCTTACATTTGTGATAAAGTAAGTGAATCCCCATGTAGACATTAGTGGGTTTCATTACATCTATTCCAACAAGAAAAAAAATATATATATTTTATTTAATTAATTATTAAGCAACCAATCGTTATCATTTCAATTAATTAACGTTGCAAGGAGTAAGGGACTCTTCAACTGCCTTCTTTGGTGCAGTATGAATTGATAAGTACCAATTCTGGATTAATTCAGAGTTTTGACAATTACATGTATTAGAAATACTCCCTCCATGACGCCCATATTATAGGGAAAATGTTTCATATCACAAAAGAATTAGATGGTCCCTTGGGTAAGTTGAATATGGTGAGCTTCTCTTTGTGTCTGTTGACGCCATACGAAAATGATTCTAACTAATTAAAACATCTTTATTTTATTCGATAATAATTACTACACAATCTTATTGTTGCTTTCTTAGAAGAAAGTGATCAATTAGAATTGTATTTCTCGGGATACCTTATCAAAGGTCATAACTCATTCACCAATGAACTAATTAAAATTCGTAATGTCATTGTTTCTTGTTTAGCACCTCATTTCTGTATCTTCACACGTTGCTTAATTACCTAACTTGTTACGCTTCTAAAGTTTTACATTTGGTGTGCATCAATGTGCCCGCGTAGAATGATTTCAGTTATTTTGCGAACCCTTATTTCATTTTAACTAAAATTTAATGGGTTTTTTCCTACCCAGCAGGAAGACGATTTTATTAGTAAATAACCCAAGCTCTTGTTGTCTTTTTCTTTTCCTTTCCCCCCTTCACAGTGAGTCATATATTTATAATTATTATAGTAGATCTTATTTTTCTTACAAACGACATTGCTTTTATATCAATGAATGATCATCATCATCGTCTACTTGTATTTGGAGCATTCAAGGTACAACACCACATAGTCATGTGGCATAACACCCAACGCACTGACATAAGTGCACCACCCCGTCAAATCCTATCAGCCATTGATATTATCACACCATCCATCTAGTGTTGTAGTTGATACTTGAAAATTTTCATTTTTTTTTTTTTTTTGGAAAAGGAAAAGTTTCCTATATGACATGTAAATATGTATATATAAGTTTCATATTTTTTAGAGTTAATTTCACATTTTGTCTTCAGCTTTTACAATTAGTATCGCTTGAGTCTTTAACTTTTTTTCAACCCACGGAGTACCCAACCTTCTCGATGATTTCTCCTTCTAGACAGTCTTCATTAATTTTTCCGCCGACTCTCTAGCCAAATTACCATTTTATCCCTTATGCTTTTAAAATAAAAAATAAAAAGTTTAAAAATAGAATAAATGTATAATTTTTTTGAAAAAATGAAAAAGTTGGATCGGCCCCTTGTGCTGCCATTTCAGGTAGCACAAGGGGTACCCCTTTCTATTAAAAAAATTATATATATTTTTTGTTTTTAAACTTTTTATTTTTTTAATTTAAATATATAAGGGATATAATGGTAATTTGACAAGAAATCTATACTATACTAAAAAGAACAGTTAAAAAATCTTGTTCCTGCCCAAATCTTGAATACCGAATCAAAATCTTGGATGGTTGTCTCATACAACCACTCTCACACGTTCAGTTCTCTCGTGATTAGTTTTCTTGTGCACCCACCATCATTAATCATGGTCGATTTCGTGGTATATTTTTTTCTTTTTAATTTTGACCAACGGTTATGGCTGTAACTGCCAAATCTTTTAATATATTTTTTTCTTCTTATGTTTAATTTGTTTGTTCCAAGAAGTTATGTCGCTTACAGCTATCTCTTAAAACATCGTATTCTTCCATAGCCCTTTTTAATTGCTATCAACAAAATTCCAAACCATCGATTAAAATAACTGTCAGCACATTTTTACCCTACAATTTTTCCCCATTTTTTCCCAGCACATATTTTGCCCTACATTGTTTCTTTTATCTTTTCGACCCTTAATTTTTTTTTTAACTGGTAGTTATAATTATGACCACTATGCCTATTCTGTAGCAGTTAACCTTATCATTTACTTTGATCACTATACACGACTCACTTAAGAAACCGTCAGTTAGTGGGCAACATTTACATCTATAAATAGAAAACTGTGTCATTAATTGAATCACATTTTCTGCACAAAAAACTACAAACATCAATAACGATGGCTTCCTCAAACTTGAACATGGAAGTTACACTTCTTAAGGTTTTGAACAAAACAAGGACCAATTGGATTATAAAAGTGCGAATTGATAGAAAATACGTAGTCCCAATGAAAGGAAAGGAAAGTGTCATTCAATTTCTCAAAATACTGCTGGTCAACGAACAGGTAGCAGATCTCGCACTAATGCTTATACCTCATTTCAACTTTTATTCCCATAACTCTGAGTTTTTTTTTTCCATTCAGGGTGACAATTCAAGCTACAATAGGCCAGCTACATATTCAGAAATATGAAAACCAGATACGAGAGAATACAATCTGCTACTTGAGTAACTTTTCTATTACAGATAACACAGGATTATACGGAATTACTAATCACAATTATCGTCTACACTTTATGGAGATAACTGACGTGTTTGTCATTGGAGATAAAAATTTCACACCTTCAATATTTAATTTGAAGTTAGTCTAAGAAATTGAAGTTATTCATAATTCTCAAGCTGCTGGATTATTCAGTAATTTCATGTCTACCATATATGCTTTACTATTCAACAAGACACAACACACATTTAACTTTTATTTTTTCTTCCCAGATTTCATTGGGAAAGTTGTTGGAAAAGATGCTTTGCAACATCAAAGATCAGCTATAGGAATAGTAACTTCAAGACGCGTAGATGTTGTCCTGCAAGATTCAGAGTTGAAATCTAATCCTTTTTTCCCTTTTCCCAAGGATTTGCTTATTTTTCCCTATTTCATGTTACGTTCAATTATATGTATATACTATTTAATCATTTATACGTACATGAAAAACACTATCACATGTACGCTTTGGGGCAACTATGCAGACCAAATGATTAGGGAAATGGATACTAATAGTGGCGAACCTATTGTAGTCATTGTCTAGCTATGCCACTCCAAAAAGTTCAATGAGGAGATAGGCATATGTAATTCCTACTATGCCACAAAACTACTATTCAAACAAACAATCCCAGAAATAAATGAGTTCAAAAGCAGGTTAAATTTTTCATATTACTATTTCACTGTTTTTTAATCGTCTAACAATTTTAGACTAACAATGTCCAAATCAATTTTCCCTTAGGCTTGCTACAGACGATGAACCTACTGAAAGTGTTAATATCCTATCTTCATCATCACGTTCAGTAACAGACGACATTGAGGATGGTATACCACAAGTGTTGAGCTTACAAGAAATTTCAGGATGCTAAGAGGTCACCTGAATACCAAGAGAAAAAAAACTACCTCGATATAAATAACATAGATCTGTTTTAATTATGGTTAGCTAACAATACATTTATGATTTGGTAGCCTAACTGACCTTTTCATTTTCAGAAAGGATGGTACTAGTTTATAGGGTAGATCTCGGCAGTTTTAACCGATAGAGATTGGTCATACACTGGATGCCAAAGATGCTACAAAAAATAGACAGCTCACCCCGCGGATATTATTGTGAGCCCTGTCAATTGCGAGCAACTGAACCTACCCCGAGATATAGAGTAAAAGTTCTGGTTACCGACACCAAAAAGGACAACACATTCATTTTATAGGATAGGGAATGTGAAATGTTGATTGGAAAAATAGCTTCTGAAATAAGGGAACATCTTGCTAGTGTGAGTTTCTCAGCCTATTATATATTTGTTAATCACATAGTGATACTAAAAAATCCATTTCATTTGTTTTATAGGAAGCATTTAACAAACATCAAACATCTAATACCAAACCATGAATATAGCATTGGACGCCTTGGATGACCCTATGAACTTGAAACTATGGTGGGCCGTCTTTTGATCTTTCAAGTCAGAGTGAGGGCACAAAACATAGACAACAATGATCCCGTATTTTCAGTGGCAAAAATTTCAATGGATGAACAAGCCATAAACAAGCATAACCGAGGCAATCTAAACAACACAAAGGTATTTTACACTTAAATTGTTTATTTATAGTTTTCCATTATTAAGGATCTAACCCTTTTTCTTTTTCTCCACTAGAGATCAGACATGCTAAAGTGGTTAGCAACATCAGGAGAAGAAGTGATTAATGTATACATTAACATTTCCTATTACGCAGTTCATTACTATTTGAAAATTATGTGTAACGCAAGACTTTTGGCTTTATTAACATCTGTAATTCATCCCTAAGACAAATGTATTTTACTTTTCCAACAGTTGGACGACTCTGACAGTGAAAATGTTGAAGGCCCTTTGAATGGTATTTCAAAAAGAGCCTGGGTAGAGGTTTCTGACGACACAGCAAGCAGGATTATAGTGCCCGATGGAGGCTTAGCTAATATCTTATCATCTTCCATTCATGGAAAGACAATCAAGATTGAAAAAGACTCAGATTAAATACCAAAATGAAAATAGAATATTATTCTATTTAGTGTCAATGTTTTAAATTTTTAATCATGTTTTGACTCGTTTTAGTTAGGATTTACATTTTACATATGCAAACTACGTTTGAGTCTCTGTAAATATTAACAATTAAAGTGTCATCAGTTTCAGCAAATTTTAGCTCTAGAGTTTCTATTAAATGAATCGATGGTTTTTTACTTCCAAAACATTGTCAACATTTTCCATGATATACTTATGTTGCAAAAATTATATTCGTTGACTCATCGTCAGTTTCAAATTGAACTATATAAAAGGCAACCTATTATCAATAAAAATTGACAATCATTAACAAAACAATTATCCTACCTCCTACGGACTCAGATACTATTTATTCACAACAAAAATGATACCATGTGCAGTGAAATAATGCACAATGTTAACATTTTTATCCTTATATAAGATCATAAAAGAACAAGATTTAGGTAAACAAATTTAAATTTTAGTGAGCAATATTTTCAAGGTTTTATATTTAGGTTCATTAACTTTGTTTCACTGATCCAAGACTCGCTGCTATTCTTATCACCTAATATACAAGTTAAGAGATTGTTATTTAAACATACAAATAACAAGAAACATCAATTGGTCAAAAAAATAAAAATAAAAAACACCAAGAAAAAAAAGATAAAGAAAAGATAAAATAATTTAAAAACTTTGATATTTAGTTTACCATTGAACCCAAATATATCATTATTTTGGCACACGGAGCTTATTATTAAAGTTAAAGAAATAAACAACTCTAGAATTATTTCAGCGACTTCAAATTAATAAATTTATGAACCACTCACTTTACCAAGCAACGAAACTACCCACTACAATTCCCAACCACCCACTAAGTCCATTTTAAGTCACATATAAAGCTTCCCACTATTTAGTTTAAAGTGAAAAGTTTAAAATAAATCACTCGCATCTTAATCTCTCCCATCATCACGCATTTTTAGAATACTCTCAGGCAACCATTCAGCAAAGCTATTTAGAAATACTAAGGACGTTAATTTAAAGATGAAAGGCAAATCAAGCCACCAAACCGGGGGAACACGTCGTAGAGTTTATTCACAAGCAGGTTTGTACCACACTTTAATTCCGCTATATGATGATAGCGCTATGATGTTCATAAGTGATATGAGCGTTCCTATGTTTTGCCTACGATTTTGTCATATTAATTTTTTGTTTTAATTCCTCTGATAATTGATGATTTCTCCGTGTGGTATCAATTTCTCTATGTTTACTACAGCGCATAATTTCAAAAGAGTACTGGAAATTATACCTTACCATTCCTATTGATATTTCTCAATAGGAAATGCTGGTGATCCAGGCGAGACATCAGGTGTTCCTATTGAAGAAAATACACCGCCTAATGTTAGAGTTATTTTAGATTGTCAATTGACTCAGAATATGCCTTCCACATTACCTTTCACTGATGTAACAAATGGTATTTATTTTATCAATTATTATGCCTAGCTGATGTTGTTTGTGATTTATAATTATAATAATTAACTTGTGTATTTTGACAGTGACATCAAGTTCAAGTAACATCCAATTAAGGCATCTACCATTTCAAAATGAACAAGATGTAGGGCCAAGGACAACATGAGGATTATCTTCAGGAAGGTATTTAATTGGCAGAAAAAGAAGTCACACACCATTATCATGTACTACTTATGAAGGAACAAGTTATTCAACTTATGTGAGCAACATTTCCATGTACTCAAATGGTAAGCTACACCAGATGTCCAGTATAACATAATTAATTTTATATTTTGTTTTTCCTATAGATGTTTTATAATAAAAAAATGTATAATAGTAATATTCATTTCATAAATTAAATTATTTGTACTTTTCATTATACTCTTTCAATGTAAATAATTAATTCAATCTTTTCCTTATGTAACAACATTAGTTCTGATTATGCTTAATTCACATATTTATTTCAAGCTTCATTTTCTATTTTTTTTAACCATACCTCGAACCAATCATGCTTAGTGCTCATACATTTCAACCATGTACCTTGATTTATTCTAATGTAGAGTATTTAGAAAGGTTCCTAAGATTTTTTAAAATTTTAGTTCATTATTCTTGTACAGAGATTACGTAATTTTTTTTTTTTTTACAGACTATAGCTATAATTGACCAAGACTAATAATTTACTCAAATTAGAGAGAAAAGACACCTTTACAACATATACAGATGACTGTACCCTTTAAATGTGCCGTTTAAACCTATTACTGGGACTAAGATAGTGCCTTTATGAGTGTCAAATAAAACTTAAGCTCAACATGAAAACCTAATTTTTCACCAGCTGGGTACTTATGGAAACAACAAAAGGCAATGAAAATATTCTTTGCATCTCATGACATAATATATATTTTACTCTATATAATAGAAGCAGAAATACAAACACAAGCAAAAAATAATAAGACAAAAATTGTACAAATCTAACCAGAAAAGATGTTGCACTAGCACAAATACAAAAATAAAAAGAGAATAGGTAGGGAAATATTCAAACTTCAAATATATGAAATCATACATTTTCACTAAGCTTTCAGCAGCATCAATCATTTTCACCAATCCACTAAGTTTTTGAATTTTTTAATAATTTAAGAGAAAACGTAATTTCCATGAGAAATGCAGCAGACAAACAATGTTGAAAATTTTCAAACAATTCAGGAAGCTACAAAAAGTTTCTTGGCCATTCAATGTGGCACCCAAAAGACTGAAATAAAGAAGCAACACAATATTCACAGAATCTGCTGGTTTTAGTGAAATAATTTACTACTGTTCATTTATCAATTAAATTCAAATAAGGGCTCTTCCGAATTCAGTTCTGCGCATGTAAATAAAATCAATACGAGCAATAATCAAAACTACATAGAAGTTATTTTGGTAGTTGTGTAACAGATAGAATCCACAGACTAAATGCAACTTCCAAGCAACCACAAAAGCATCCAGTGGTGATTTTATTTATATAGAGCCGGACAAGGGTAGTGGGTGACATTAGCCGTCAGTCTTAGGCAATCACAAATGCATGAAGATAGAGTCTTCATTTTTTTGGCAAAAAACAAATTTGAAAAAATTTTCAGCTTTATAATTAAGTCCATACTTGGAGGCTTGCTCATAACTAAAGCAACCAAGATATACTTCATATCTTGCTACATAATAAAGATTTTACTCTACATAATACAAGCACAAGTACAAATAGAAGTAAAAATATAGGCTTACAGAAAAATATAAACATACTAAAGCCGTATACATTCTTATAATAAATAGATATCAAAGTTACACAATAACAAGTTTTATTTCTATGTAGTACCTGTGCTCGGGAAGTAAATCTTCAAAGGTTTCCACGGATCTTCTTAGATGTTTTTTCTGAGATCTATTCAAACAACCAAAAAATGGCATCAAAATAAAACCAAAATAAATGTCTAAAATCTAGGAAAAATACAATATAAATGAGCTTCAGCTTACATTATCTTCAAAGTACATTAACTCTTAGGTCCTTCACCCGTAGGCACAACATTCCAATTAATAGATCTGAATATTTAAAACCCAGATCTATACATAAAATTTACATAAATATAAATTACATCAAAGTGAAGCTTTCAAATTACAAGGTAAAAACCCTAATATTATACGGACCACTAGAATAAATTAGAACTAAAAAAATTCAAAAAGTAGAACCTTTAAAATCCGATCTATATGAGCTGCTTCATCAACCATCATTTTTCTTCAAAGAACAAGAGATCTAGCATTCAATATTTCACAAAATGAATAAGATACGAAATTTTACAACAAATATAAATAGTAAAAGGTGAGATAAAAATCTGCTGAAAAGTAAGGGGCGGGAAAAAGGCAAAAAATACTTGTCTTTGAATTGATTAGTGAAACATACTCTTGGGTTTGAAAATTGGGTATATGTTAATCGCGGCTATTTTGCACATAATTAAGGACGGCCCCCTTCCGCCATTCAAATCAACGCCATTAAAAATGTTGGATATGAAAATTTTTTCTATGAAAATGTTCGAGATAAAGCAAAATGAGGAGAAATATTGAGCTCAAATGAGAGTATTGGAGCTCTGTGAATAGTGTAGTGAGGAGCTTGGAGGCGGATGAATTGGAATGGTGTACCGTAGCTGCTTTTATACTAGGTTCTTCCATTACAACACTCTTTTTTTTAATAATTGCTCAATTTCCCTTCCCGGCCACACCTACGGCTCCAAGCCCAGCAAGAGTTTGTCTTTATTGTTGTAATCAATAATGAGTGGTTAAATAGACTTTAGATTTTCTACAGACATATATATGGTAAAAGCCCAAATGATAATGACAATCACTCAGTTATATTTTTTATTTGCAAATAATTTATATTTTATTTCACAAGATTTTTTTTATCAATAAATAATTTCAAAATGTCATTATAATTGTCACGTGTTAAATTCTTATTGTATTATTACTATACCGTTCATAGGAGATTTTTTCTTAGTTTTCTAATTATATTAATATTTTACATTAATTAAAATTGATTGTTTGCTTAATATTTTTCTTGTACATAATTTTTTATATGTCAATTTTTTTATTTATGTTATGTTACTTAATTAAGCAACTAATTTTAATTGTTAATTACTTATAGTTCACCATTGCGTTACTCTTTTCCGTATTAATATTTACTTTGTTATTATTATTTTTTATTGTTATGCATTATAGCTTTGCCAATTACTTTATTATTAGTTATAGCTGATTACGAATTTTTCTTTCACACTCTTATCTACACTATGTATATGCATCATGTTTAAAAAAATAAAATAAAACACTAATACAAGATCTGTTGAATTTTTATTGTGGAAGTTTAATTTAGATGTTTGGATTTTTTCCCCTAAAATATATGTTCATTGTGTAAATGTACAGAATACTTGGATTTAAGGAACCCTTCTTATGAGTGTCAGTTTTGCAAAGCAATATTTTGGTTTGACGAAAGAACGGAGAAGCGTAGCAAAACATGCCGATCTCCTAAATTTTCATTATGTTGTACACATGAGAAGGTTGAGCTTGAACCAACGAAAGAACCTCCACAAATATTTAAAACTCTATTATAAGGAAACAATCAAATCAGCAAGCATTTCATTGAGAATATTCGGACCTACAATTCAATGTTTTCATTTACATCTATGGGAGGACAAATAGACACTAAGCTGAATGATGGCAGTTGTCCTCCAGTCTTTAGAATACATGGACAAAATTATCATTTTATTGGAAGTTTGTTGCCAGTGGAAGGAGAATCACCTATATTTGCTCAACTGTACATTTTGACTCTGAACATGAAATACGGAATCGATTACGGGCTATTGGGTATGTTCACTTCAACCTATATTATTGATATTTGTAGATTTTTTAATTATTTTATTGTGTGTTTTAACATTTAACATAATTTTTTCCCCTAGAGAGAATTTGGAAGATAACAAGCTGCATGCACAAATAGCCTCTATCATAAAATCACTTCTTGATCAACATAATGTTTTGGTAAAAAAATTTAGAATGCTTCCGGAGACCATGTATCGTGAACATACTGAAAAGGTTGGCCTCAGACTTATTAGAGACCGAACGAGTAAGGATAATAGTGGGTGTTACAATCTTCCGATACAAAATGATGTGGCTTTATTATTAGTTGGAGATTTTGAAACAGTTCCTGGTGATAGAGATATTGTTGTCCATACTTACAGTGGGTTGTAGCGGATCAATGAATGGCATCCTTTATACTTGAGTTTACAGTATCCTTTGCTATTTTTATTCGGTCAAGATGGATATAGAGATAATATTCTCTTAAAAGGTGCAAATTCAAACTCGTCCGGTGGTCGAAAATATGTTTCAATGAGAGAATACTTTGCATATCGTCTTCAGGAAAGGGAGACCGAATCACCAAACATTTTGTGCTCTAGAAGATCGTTTCAACAATTTTTAGTTGATGCGTATACAATGGTAGAGACCTTTCGATTAGTATATGTATGTACTCACCAAAAAGAGTTGAGATGTGATCTTTATCATGGATTAGCTGGTGCATTGCTACGGGGTGATATTAATCCTTCAATGCATGGGCAGAGAGTGTATTTGCCATCTACTTATGTCGGTGGTGCACGATGGATGTTTCAGAACTACCAAGATGCCATGGCTATATGTAAATGGATTGGATATCCTAATCTATTTATCACATTTACATGTAATCCAAACTAGCCGGAGATTGTTCGTTGCCTTCAAAGTAGAGGTTTATGACCAGAGGATCGACCAAATATATTATCAAAAGTGTTCAAAATGAAATTGAATTTGCTCATGAAAGTTTTACGGCATAATAAAATATTTGGTTCAGTTCGAGCAAGTAATATAATAAACTAAAATTTTTCTATTTCTATTAAAAACTTCTACATTTTAGGTATGTCATAATTGTAATTCTACCGATCACATTTAATTGAGCTGATTCCTTATACTTTTAAAATCATTTTTCCTTCATTTATAGCTATGTACACAACTGAGTTCCAAAAGAGAGGTCTTCCTCATACGCATATATTGTTCTGGTTAGGTGGAAATGTCATAACTCCTGCAGCTGAACACATTGATAATATAATTTCAGCTGAAATCATGGATAAAATGTTTATCCATATTATTATGAGGCTATAAAGGAACTTATGATTCATGGCCCTTGTGGTGCAATGAGGCCTAAATCTCTGTGTATGGATAAGGGTCGATGCACTAAGCATTATCTTAAAAAGTTTCGTTCGAGCACAACTTTTGATGATGATCGATATCCAATTTATAGATGCCGTGATAATGGCAGGATTGTAAAGAAGAATGGTTTTGAGCTTGACAATCAGTACGTAATTCCACATAATCGATATCTCTTGATGAAATATGGTGCTCATATCAATGTTGAATGGTGTAACCGGTCTCGATCAATCAAATATCTTTTCAAGTATGTGCACAAAGGCTATGATCGTGTGGCTATTTGTTTTTACCAGATGGCTACTAACGAGAGATCGGAAGAAAATATTGATGAGATAAAGATATATCAGGATCGTCAATATATCTCACCCTGTGAGGCTTCTGGGCGGTTGTTTGCATAAGCCTGATCTCAGGTGACTGGAGTTCAGACTGTGCTCTTCCGATCTGTGGAATGTTTAACTTTCCACCTTCCAGGTGAACATCGTCTATATTTTTTAGAAAACCAATGCATTAATGCTGTTTTAAGTCATCCCACAGCTAAACAAAGTATGTTTACGGTATGGATGGAGGCAAATAGGATATATCCTGAAGCTTGAACACTTACCTATGCAGAATTTCCCACAAATTTTGTGTGGAAAGCTGATATAAAAAAGTGGGAGCCCTGACAACGTGGGAAAGCAATTGGTCGAGATTTTTTATGTTTCTCCTGGTCAAGGAGAAATGTATTATTTGAGAACGTTGTTGAATGTACAGCAAGGACCTACATCATATGAGGAGCTTAAGTATGTCAACGGTGTACATTTTGACACTTATAGAGATGTTCGCTATGCTCTTGGTTTGTTAGATGATGACAAGGAGTATATAGATGGTAAAATTGAAGCAAGTCATTGGGGTTCTGCTCATTCACTTCAAAGTCTTTTTGCAACATTGTTAACTCAGAATCTATGTCTCGACTAGATTTTGTTTGGCAGTCTTGCTGGTCTTATATGTCTGATGACATATTGTATATACGCAGACGTACTTTGGAGAATCTAGGTATTATCTCAAATTATCATTCATATCTATATCTTTTTACTATTTTATTTATGATATTTGACTATTTGAAAATATTATTTCAACTTCAGAATTACATTTGACCGATGAAGAAATCCAAAATTTGACTCTTTTTGAGATTGAAAAGATTTTGCAAAGTAAGGGCAGAAGTTTACATGATTTCCCAGTGCTGCCATTCCCTGATGTTTGTGATGCATCAATTTCTGAAAATAGACTCATTTATGACGAGTTGAATTATGACATAAATCACATGGTTGGTGAACATAAAAAGCTTTTACAAATGTTAAATGATGAGCAAAAAGTAGCTTATGATACTGTTATGCAATCAGTTGAGTCTGGAAGAGGAGGTGTTTATTTCTTGTATGGTTCTGGAGGAATTGGGAAAACTTTTGTTTGGGAAACTCTTTCGACAATTGTGTGTTCAAAAGGTGAGATAGTGCTAAATGTCGCTTCCAGTGGTATATCATCTCTTTTATCGCCTGGTGGTAGAACAACTCACTCTAGATTTGCTATTCCCCTTAATCCAACTGAAGAATCAACATACAACATCAATCAAGGTAGTCCACTTGCAGAGTTTATAGTAAGAGCGAAACTTATTATTTGGGATGAGGCACGAATGATGCATAGATATTGTTTTGAGGCTCTTGATAGGTCACTGCGTGATATAATACGGTTTCATAATCCAGTTAGCTTTGATCAACGTTTTAGAGGAAAGTCAGTTGTATTTGGTGGAGATTTTCGTCAAATTTTGCCAGTTATTCCAAAAGGTAGTAGGCAGGATATTGTTCATCCTACAATCAATTCTTCGCCGCTGTGGAGACACGTTAAGGTTTTGAGATTGACGAAAAATATGAGACTACAAAATATGGAAAATGATCCAAGTGGACTTGAGCTGAAGACTTTCTCTGATTGGATATTGAATATTGGGAATGGTACGATTGGGGATGATAATAACGGACATTCAACAATAGAGGTTCCGTCTGATCTTTTGATTCATTCTTCAGATGATCCGATTAAGTCTATTGTTGAAAGTGTATATCCGTCTCTCTTGGGTAATGTTGATGATATTTCTTATTTACAAGGCAGAGCGATACTGGCTCCAACACTTGATTTAGTCGAGACAATAAATGATCACTTGGTAAAGCTTAATCATAATGCGGAAAGAATTTACCTTAGTTCTGATACATTGTGTAGAGCTGAAAGAAGTAATCGTTTATTTAACCAGATTCATTCTACAAAATTCTTGAATAGTTTAAAGTGTTATGGGGTATCTAATCATGAGTTAAAGTTAAAGGTCAGTGTTCCCGTTATGCTTCTGCGTAATATTGATCCTACAGTAGGTCTTTGTAATGGAACGAGCTTAATTATCACAAGACTTGGATATCATATGCTAGAGGCAAAAATCTTGACAGGGAGTAATGCTGGTGAGAAAACAATCATCCCTAGAATGTCATTGACTCCATCAGATGTTAAGTTGCCATTCAAATTTGAAAGGAGACAGTTCTCTTTAGTTGTTTCATATGCAATGACGATTAACAAAAGTCACGGCCAATCATTGTCTCACGTGGGGATCTTTCTAAAAGAGCCGGTATTCAGTCATGGACAATTTTATGTTGCGATTTCCAGAGTCACATATCAGTCTGGCCTAAAAATGTTGATATATGATGACGATGGGCACTTGACGAATAAAACGATAAATGTTGTTTATAAAGAAGTGTTTCAAAATTTGTAATATTTAAACAAATAGTCAATTTCTCATGTTTAAACTGCTTTTATTCAATCAATAATTTTATATCTACAAATTAATTATATATTGTCCGAGAATTAATTGTCACAGAATTAAGCCCGTGCAGCGCACGGGTGGAAAAACTAGTTGAAAGGAAAATTTGACGAAAACCATCAAGGATGACCAATTGTGTGAGTTATTAAAAGACTGGGGACTCAGCTAATTAAAAAGAAGGTTAGAGACTCAGACAATACTAACCATAAAAGTTGGGGACGAAATGTGAAATTTACCCTACTTTTTAATCCTTTACAACAAGCACAAGGACGACTGTGGATTACGAACGGCCCAAACCTAAAAATTAAAATCGTAGGTATACGGAGCCCAAATATAAGCCCAATTGTAAATCAGCAGAACTGACCTCTTTCTTCGCCTTCTTCACTTCCTTCTCCTCTGCATTACCAATTTGCCGCCGGAGAGGTAAGTAATGATCGTTTTATATCTTTTTCTAAATTTCTGAAAATCGTCCTATGAGTTTAAGGTCGTATTATTGCATGAACGCTAATTTTTCACAATTTATGCTGAAATATTACAATTTTCTATATGTTTTGGCGGAAAAAAAATATATCTTTTGTACTATGTTTTCCCCGTACTCACAACCATATCGTTTATATTTTTCTTAAAAATCGTCTTACTTGACTGTTAACTCAAATAGAAATTGTTTTAGCTCCTGATTTTTAATGACAATGGACTCTGGTTAGTAATTTTTTGGTAGGCTCTTCAATGGTTTGAGTTATGAGAAGGCTATCTTACGTTTTTGTTATTTTTGAATTGGGGATTTGAGCTTGTGATGTTGTTGTGTGTGGAATGGGGATTAGAATTTGTGAATGGGGAATTTGAATTGGTAATGTCATTATTATTTGAGTTTTTATTTTTTACAGCTTTTTTTACTCTCAACTATTATGTTTCATTCTTAAGAGAATTTGTGAATTCAGAATTTTTGGTCTTGTACTAGTGATTTTGTAGGAACGTTTCCTCCCTTCCTTTGTCTGTGTTTCGCTTTCCATCTTTAAAGTTGTTTGTTAAAGATGCTTATTGTAGGGTAAGCCTGCCCATTTTCTTTTCATTTATACAAACACACACAAGCTGCTGAATCTTAAAACCCTTGATCCGCCCTTGCTTTGTTCTCCAGCAGACTGAGACACAGTTTTTTGAAATGGGAGGGAAAGGAGTAAGAAGAAGAGAAAAGAATTACAGAGCAGCCCATGGAGGCGGCGACAGACTACCTTCCGCGCCTGACGCTTCATCAGTTGATGCAATCCCTTCTAAACTTCGAAAAATCATGTCATTAACAGGTACAGGTACGTGTTTATATGTGTCTGTGTGTACGTACTTTCACTACTTGGGTTTTTTGTACTTTTCTGCTATGACTATTTCTATGTATCTATTCTTATATTCAGTAAAGTGTGGTCAAATCTATTTGAATTCCTAAAAACTAATATGTAACTGTGAAGCATCTTATCTAGTTGAAAAAATATAAAAATTCAAAAAATATGTAGCTATTTCTTAACAAATAATGTCTGCATTTATGCGAGTTCGCACTGAGTACGTTGAACGTTTCACTTTTTCAATCAAGGAATAAGAGTGTGCTCTTCCGATCTATGAAATATTTTAAACTAACAAAGATAGAAGTGTCCAAAAAGTTATTCACATCATGGGACGCTTCATAAATTCTAAATTATTTGTTCTGATTTTTGTGTTCTATGGTTTCGGCAGCTAGAAATAAACCACTGGATGGTGTTAGAAGTGACAAAGGAAATGGCAGGGGTGATGGTGGAGAGAAGGTTAGGCCTTTATAATTTTTTAATTTCATAAAAAGTTGCTGCACTTTAGTTGGATTTGGATAATGAAGTTTTACTTGCATATTACAATATTTTTCAAGCTGGGTCAAGGAGGAATTGTAACTGGATCTTTGCTGAACTATATCTTGGACTTAATTGCTTAATTTTGTAATTATGACCTTTTGTTACATGGAACGAGCATTGTTGAGTTGTAGTAACGGAAACTTCTTGATATTGCTTTTCAATTACCAGTGAAAAGTTTGTCACATACTGTTGTGATATACTGAAGGGACGCCCAAAATAAAATAAAATAATAGTAATAACAAAATAAAAATAAGTACCAAAAATGGTGTATGAAGGAGATTCAATTATTGGGAGCAAATCTTAGTTTGTTGTTGCCTAAGTGGTTTTGCTAGCCAATTATAGTACACTACAATGCAAATGATTATCAAGCAAGATGAATTTCTTTTTCTTTTTCCCCCTTTTTCCTCAACGAGTGAATGCATCCACCTTCATTCAAATCTGTCAATGATATATCATTTAAATTCTTTTTAGTACATGGATAACATATGTATATATTACTTGTATTCCAAAACATATTCAGAATGATTGGCATTTGTTTTGACAGTTTCCTTGTGTAGTCTCATGACCCAATAGCAAATAGAAAATACAACTAAGTTAGTGATCCCCCTAAATTTGGGGCGGCCACATGAGTCCTTTGTCTTCTATATGCATGATTTTAATAGGATCCTGATGTAATTGAACAATTAAAGCGGAAATTGAATGGAAATACTGACTGTTCTTGAGCATGCGAGAGGCTCAACTCTCTCACATAGGGTTACCCCATTACCAAATCTATGCCTTTAATGAAGAAAACACCCCAATCCCTATTTATGGTTAGTCATTTGGACTTCATTTTCCTGATTCCACATAATACTCCCCCTATTTATACTAACTAATTGGGTTCCTATCAGATTTCCATCTTGCTGCTATTTTAACAGCATATAGTTAGAAAATAGTGCGAAATGTTATGGGACAGAATATTTTTATTTTATTGATTGAAGGATTTCAAATCAGTAAGATATATTCTGGACATCTGATCTTTTCCCTTTTCCTCCATCCATAGCCCATGCTGAATATGTTTTAATTAGTAGAGAACCTAATTGTCTTGTAAGAGCCCATCGCATTGCATTTGTTGTCTTTCAACTACCTCCCAAGGAAAATATCTGATTGGAACCCAAGCTGACTTGTTATTTTGAGCTTTCTTTGTAAACCGTTGTTACCGACCATTTAAAGTTCTGTTCTGTGCGTTTTTCATGTTGTAAGTTGCGCTTTAATATACATTCTGTTCTAGAAACCCAAGGATGGAGATGATTCTAAGACTATAGGGGTGAAAAGAGAAAGAAGTGATGAGGATTTGATTGAACATGGTGACAATGATCTACCAAGCTGTGAACCTGAAAAGAAGAAGAAGAAGCGGAAGGAAAAGTAAAAAAGCAAATGATCTTCGGTTTGAAACAACATAATAGATTGGAGTTCGCTCCAAAAAGAAAGAGCGTAGAAAACAGTAAGGACCTGCTTTGCTATCTTATGTAAGATTAGCATCATGTAGGCACTAATGCTTAAGCAAAGCCCCTTCTAAAAAAAAATTTTGACCATTGCAAAAGGGGTGATTTTAAAATGTATGAAGGGGTTGACAATGTTTTTGCAGGCGCTTGGAGGAAAGGAAAAAGAAAAACAAGAAAGCCAAAAGAGAAGAGGATGCTGACTTTCCAGGCCGTGAAAAAATACAATTCGGAGATATTGTTGAAGCGCCGCCAAAATTAGTCGCATTTCCCAAGGTATCATGTTCTTTATTTTCTTGGACAAAATTCATATGCAACGAGTATTTGTGCTCAACCAAATTGCCTGGTTGTGACATAGAGCTTGAAGACAGTTCAGGACGCATCACATGAAAGGCTTTGTTTGCAATCAGTTGATGCCTACAGGAAAAGGAAGGGATGGATGTCGAGGCCAGGAGTTCAGCTTCCCCTGTCGATGAACATGTCAGAATCATCGTAGTCACCCAAAGCATAGAGTACATACCTTTTTTCCCAAGTGGACAGCAAGCTCTTAATGATATATTAACTTGATGAAGTCGAGACCTGTAATTTTTTATCTACGAGGGATTTCAGAGAGTTCGAAAGAGTAGCAGCGGAAGCAAGCAACCTCTCTATGTTATGGACAATGAACAGCTTCATGGCACAAAGTGTATAATGTTTGTTACTTGCAGAAATGGAATGGGATTCCAGACCCTTGTAACCCAAAGTAACTTCTCTCTTTTTAAATGTAGCATTTTGCCCGTCTCCTCTTTTTCAATGAAATTATACTATTATTACTTTACCATAAGGTGCCACACAGGTTACTCAACTATCGTGCAAACTCTTTTTCTGGCATAACTGAACCCGGGGCGTGTGGCCAAAAGATGATAGGAGGTGTAGTTGAAATTTAACCGCTAGTTGGAACACTAAGAAGTTTGTTTTTTTTTTTTTTTTTTTTTTGGTTCCCTTCAAATTTTTCAAAGGATTTTTCTAAAAAAGGGTGAGCCATATATCAGGGTGTCTGCCCCCTGGATCTGCCCGTGAAGCCAACTTTCTAGGGTATAGGTCTGTTTACATGTGTGTTAACATCGGGCATGAACACGGTAGAGAATAGCGTTGGAGAATACTTCAATGAACCTTGTGGCCGTGAATTTTGCTACACATTTTGTTGGGACGTATTTAACAACGGATGCTTAGTGTAGCCTGTACAAGAAGTAATTCTTTGCGATAAAGTGTGGCTGAGCAGCAAAGAAAAATTATATAGAAATTTGAAATTTGTTTCTTTTACAAAAACATTATGCAGCCGGTTCTTGAAAACAAAATTTGACTTATTCATCAGCTGAAGCGAATAGACACAATAATTTGTATATTTATTTAACGAGATACACATCAAGCAACAAAAAATAAAATAAATATCGACAAGCTGAGATTTATTGATGTAAATTGCATATATTACATTGAGTGGAATGCGGGATATGGACCCTTTTTCTAGTTTACATTTACCTGGAATATTTGTTGCATGGTTGTATCCTTTAATATACAATACAACAGATAAATTCCCGCTTGGTTTAAGCTAGTTGTTAGCCTACTCTGCGGAAGGCACGGACATGAAGGCCACCATCAATATGAAGATTGATCATTGTTCTGTAGTTTACTTGCTTCCAATTATCACTCAGTTTGAACTTGAAGTGCCATAGCAGAACAGTTGAGAAAATCTTCATCTGTCTATAAGCAAACTCCTTCCCCAAACAAATTCTTGGTCCCGCCTGTTAATCACCAGAAGTTCCAGTTTGTTCACAAGAATTAGATGTAGAATCTCGGATTTATACGTAAAATAGTATAATGTTTATATATCAGTATTCAAGATTAGGTTTGAAGATTCAATGTAGAAACAAGGAATTAATACCGTCACAACTAACCTGAAAGGCTGTAAATTTGAAGGGGCTCTCTGGACGGAAGGAACCATTCTCATCTAGCCATCTTTCTGGTCTAAAGTCCTCTGCATCATCACCCCATAAAGATCTCATTCTTCCCATAGCATAAGGTTGGTAAGCCACAAAATCTCCTTTATTCACATTAAAACCATCTGGGAATGTGTCATCAGAAGAGCATTGTTTTGCATCCTGTATGTGTGACATGGGAAAGATCATGAATGAGTAGTAAGTGGCACGACATGTATAGCTGCTTCAAATTAATTTTTCAAGAAAATTCATTTCACCACTTAATTATATGAAAGCAAAATGAAGTTCACATCATCCAAGAACTTCAAATAGGATTAAATCCAAATGTGGTGCAAGACACTTGAGAGTTAAAGACCCTAAATAGCCCAAGTTATTACTGACAGCCGAGTGAAAATGATACTAGCTTTTAGTGACAAACTTCCTGTTGCCATCTCCATCAGGTATTCAAGATTACTATCAGTTCCCTCAATAGTTCGGTAGAAGAGTGAGAAAGACAACTAGAAAAGTTCTATACATTTAGCATGAAAATGATCTGGTGCCAGCTCTGATTCCTGATGGTGCCAACAGCGGGCCCCACTTCTAAAAAAACCAACAAAAATAGTTAACTACTCACCCTATTGGTGGGAGTCAGTTGTGCGGGCCACATTCACATAAGCCAGTAGCACTGAAAGGTACCAGCGGCAGTACTAGAAAGGCTTTGATATTTCGCAAGTGAGAATGAATGTGATCAGTTCTCCAGGAAAAAAATGAGTACTTTGAACTAGTAACTGCTAGAGTCAATTCCACATAATCATCCGCATATCTTCTTTTCCCTCAAACTATCTATGGATTTAAATTAATGACATACGTTCTAGATTATGGTTATGCAACTCAGATATTAGCTTAGAAATAGAAATTCTTCCGTACCACTGGAACTGCAGGATAGAGTCTGAGGGTTTCGGTCAATGCCGCTTGAAGGTAATCCATCTTCTCCACGACGCTCTTCCGATCTCTAAAACAGGAAGCAGATTCTGAAATATTTTCAACCTTTTTCTGTTCCCGTTGCTTCTTTTATTTCTTGTGTCACCTTTTCCTGAACAAGAGGATGCTTGCAAAGGAGGTAAATAAACCAGGAGAGAGTAGCAGCTGTTGTGTCTTTCCCAGCAATTATGAAGTTCAATATTATATCTCGCAAATATTTAGGATCTGCTTCAGTGGAGTGCAAGAACCTTGTCAAAATGTCTTCTTTCTGTAGCTCCATCTGGCAAGAAACAACAATATCTGAATCCAATGTTTGATTCAGAGATTGTAAAAAACTAACAAATTTTTGGAGCAAGTTAATGTTATGATAAGTAACCCGGTTAATAAATCCAAACATGTTCCAAGAAAAGATAGGGAAAAAAGGATAAAAGAGAAACTTTTATTTTTTTGTTAATGATTAAATTTAAATGAAGCTTTTAACTGATGCACCTACAGAAGAATCATTCTGTGACCTATGCACTTCCTCAGTCTTTTTACCAATCAACTTATACACAAAATCATCAACCACTTGGATATTTTTCTTCAGCTCTGCTTCTGATCCAACATTAAAAGCTCTTTTCATCTTCCAGGAAACATCAACATATCTCCAAAGAGTCATTGCACTTGCATTGTCGAAAGCCTTGCTAAATTTGGCACCTTCTTCACTTGAACCACACATGCTGTCTAACTCAACTCCAAAAGCCACTTTGAAAATAGAATCCAAAGTTGATTTCATAAACAGATCCTGCATTTGCCTTGTAGATTAGTTGCTAGATCCAATTTTAACTTTTAAGGGGACTGGTTCAACTGCAGAATTTAGAGTTGCGGAAACTCACCTGGATATCCATTATATGGTTGGCATTTGCAGCTTCAGACACTATGTTAGCTAGCTTTGCAATATTGTCCCTGAAGACTATACTGCTAAAGTCCCTTAAAACACGTGTAGAGAATTCGTAGCTTGAGATTTTTCTCTGCTCCCGCCACCTGTCACCATCAACTGTGAAAATCCCATCACCAAGTAGATCCCTTAAAATGCTGTAATTATATGATCCCTGCAAAGTACATAAACACCTGCATTACAAGCCCCCGAATGTCGTTTTTTTCCGAAAGTGTTAGCAAATAAGATAGGTCAGAGATGTACGCCTCAACCTACCAATTCACCCAGAAGAAACACGCAAAAATTATCAAAATGACAGAGATTGCACCCAATATTCAAGATATAAGATTGGCAACAGAAATACACATTTGAGATGAACACCTTGGAAGGGGGATAAGAATTATTTTCTTACAATAACATTCAACCTTTTTAATTTGGATAAGTTAACTTGTTATGTTAGCAAGATTTCATGCTTACTAGGATTTTTACGTATTTTTGTTACTTAATTTATCATTATTCATAGAAATTTCGACAATTTTTGTTACTTAATTTATCATTATTCATAGCCATTTCAACAATTTTACTCTCGGTGAATACTTTACCAGATACAAAGTCTACTAAACAATGCAGCTGCAGCCAACTAATCAACTAACTGCAGAAACATCAAACCATCACTCAATTCATTTATCAATTTCACTTTTCCAAGTAAAAATTTAACTAATTAGAACCATTACAAGCATATGCTAATCAATCGAAGGCGAATCCGCAGCGATTTAGCCTACCTTCCCGTAGTTGTCAAAATTAGTTTTGAGTATGTACTCCACAATAACCAGGTTAGAGGTATAAATCTCATTCCGAAACGGGCTAATCAACCTGTACGTCCTATACTTTCCGGCAAGGTCCGTCATGTAGTGGTGAAGCCTCTTGAAATTCATCAGCTGATGAAAAACCGTGCCGCCAATTGGATGATACTTCTTCTTGCGTAGTAGTTTCCGGATAAGGATTTGGAATGCGACAATCGATAGAAAAAGAGTAAGAAAAGTGAGTGCTGTTGGAATAGAGATTAGAGGAAAACCCATGGAGTTTCTACACTGTAGCCGAACTGAAATGGCAATGGTGAAAATAATCGGGGTGCTAAAAATGGAGATGACGTGCACGTTCATGCAATGCGGCTTATTTTCACGAATGGTCCCTAATGTATGTAACATCTGCAAAAAAGGACCTAGTCTTTTATTTCGGGCAGATCGGTAACATCCTCATTAAAAACATATTAAAAAAATACATTATATCAATTTAATGATACTATTCACTTAATCATATTCAGATTGTTATAATGATAATTATATCAATTCCATTTTAAAATACATTTTAAGTGGTCGTCTAGATACCTCTACCTTGTAAACGCCTCACAATACAATATAAGGTATTTTTTGACGTGTAATTATGACATCAAAAGTTAAATCTTTTTCACGGCAATATTAGTTCAATCCTAAAGATACCGAACTCGTTATAATGATAATGAAATCATTATGAGTTAATTATACATTTTAAGAGTTTGATCAGAGTTGTTCATCTTTAAATACTATTTAATACAACTCAATACATATTAAGAATGCTTATGATCTGTCAGTATAACTTAGAAGTTCAAACTTTAATTTTAATTTAATGAAACTATTCACTCATTAACATTCAGATTATTATAATGATAATTATATCAATTTTCATTTTAAAATACATTTTAAGTGGTCGTCCAGATGTCTCCACCCAGTGAACGGCTCACCATACAATATAAAGCATTTGTTGACGTGCAGTTATAACATGAAAGGTCACATTTTATTCATGATAGTATTCGCACAATTCTAAAGATATCGAAATCGTTATAACGCTAATTATCTATTTTACGAGTTTGATTAGAGGTGTTCACATCTAAATACTAGTATATATGACTCACAATACATTAAAAAATGCTTATAACTTATCAGTATAACTTAAATGTTCAAATTTTAATTGAATGACACTATTCACTTAATGATATTCAGATCTTCATGATGATAATTACATCAATTTCATTTTTAAATACATTTTAAGTGGTTGTCTATATGTCTCCACCCTGTGAACAGCACATCATACAATATAAGACCTTTTTTGACATACAGTTATGACATGAAAGGTAACTTTTTTTTACAGCAGTATTCGCTCAATCCTAAAGATATCGAAATCGTTATAACGATAATGAAATTGATATGAGTTAATTATCAATTTTAAGAGTTCGATTACAAGTGTTCATTTCTAAGTACTAGTCAATACGACTTACAATACATTAGGAATTGCTTATGACTTCTCGGTCTAACTTAGAAGTTTAAATTTTAATTTAATGACACTATTTACTCAATTATATTCATATTGTTATAATGATAATTATATCAATTTCATTTTAAAATACATTTTAAGTGGTCTTCTAAATGTGTCCGTCCTGTGAATGGCTCACCATACAATATAAGGTATTTTTTGACGTGTAGTTATGACATGAAATGTCACATTTTATTCACAACAGTATTAAAATTATTATAACAATAACGATATCGTTATGGCTTAATAGTGCATCAAGATGGTTGTTGACGCTCGAAGACACCATTCACTGATGAAAACCATGTTAATTGGCATAAAAGGCCCTCAAACTTTTTACCTCGCTGCACAAATGACCCTCAACCTTTCCTTTTGGACGTGTTACCCCATTTGTTTCTATCAACATTTTCCCCCCTTTTTGGGTTATATTTTAAAAAGAGAGGGCCAAAAAACCTTAAGTGAAGATTAATCTCAAATCTAGGTAAATAACATTACTAAAAATGCACCCAAAAAAAAAAAAAAAGGGAGGGTGAGTTTATGGGTACCTAATAAAAAGACAACTTCCATGAATTTTTCATTTCCTTGCTGTTCCGATCCCAAAAATGTAACAACGATGGAGCTGGATGATATTTCATATTTCACAGGAGCAACGCCAAAGATAGAACAGACAGAAAGAGAAGAATTTAACCCATGTTTAAAAACAGGTTAATTTCAAAGAAAAGATGTACAAAATGTCCTTCACTAATATTCTAACATGCACAGCCATATAAGTTTCCTTTGAAGACCAAAAGCAAACATATTTAACTGGTCCAAGAGTTGAACAGAAATATTTGATGCAACTTGATCCAATTGCAGGTCCACAGAGCAGCAAAGATGAAATTAAAGTCCTTTGGGAAGCAAACAAAATGCATCATTTGGTAACTTACGGTTGTGGCACCTGGCTTTTGATAAGTTCTTGCCACATTAGTCCTATTGCTTTTTGTTGATGTCATACATGATGCAAGCATCTGCCGCAGTCTTTATCTGCCACCAACAAAATGATTTCACTCACAGCTGAATTCAATGAAATGGTAACAGGAGAAAAACAATACAGTCAACCAGTAGAGTCTTAAATCCCACCAAACTTCTCAAAAGAGCTATCTTATTCAAACCACTCATGATGCCTTGTAACAAATGTGCGACTCAATACTATTGCTTGTTTAATCACATCTCTTCTCAAGCAAACAGGAAATAGCCAATCCCCCTACTAGTCATGCTGGCAGGATTGCCATGTATTTGCTTTGCTTCCTTTTTAAACCGAATATGTATTGATGGAGGTGTTCCTTGCAAGTACAGGTAGTATCATGCTCAGAGTATTATGCATGTCGGTTGCTTAGCTTGCTGGTGGTTTGCATCAAAGTGGCTGGCCCTAGGGGCCACGGCGCCGCATTCTTGGTGTGAGCTTGGGGCCCTGGGCGCCAGGCAGTTGTAGATTTGCTTGATACCACCTAACATGACTGGATATTAGAAATATTCCTTAAACTAATCTACACTAGCTTCATGGTTCACTCGCAGTTATGCTGGAGTTGAAACAAGATCCTAATCGAAAGAAATTGATCCAGCAACTATATGTCACTAACTCAGGAGATCACTTGACCGCTCATCATCCACTTTCTGCCCGGCTCTAAATCACAGGGAATTTACAAGATAGGCCAACTCAAGGGTCTAGTGACTAAAAATCGCAGTTTAAGATTCAAGGGTAAAAGGCCTTTCATAGTAAAGAAGTACAGTATACCCTTCTATCAGTGTGTACAAGAACCATCAAAACCAGACCATCTTCATCAGTTACCATCAACATTCAGATAAAATATTAACTTAGACAAATGAAAAGTTAAAAAGGAAAAAAAAAAATGTAAAGTGTGTTATTGTGGTTTTGTAGATTTTAGAAGAGTATTACCTTGAAAATTGCAGACTTTTAGATTGGGTTTTCATCAGTTCCCTAGTGATGCTTTCATTCTTCCTAGCTGCCGGTTAGAAAATGATACAAATGAACAATGAACTCATTGACTTTTCTTCCACAAGGACGATGGTGGGAAGGGCAAGGTTCCATTGGGATTTAAAAATTAAAAGTAAAATTTGAATTTTGTTTGAATTAGTAATGGTAGCGACTTTACTGGTTCTACCAATTCAGGCCCATATGGTTTTGCTTTTTTGGGAATTGATTTTGTGAAAAGTGATCTTTTTAGGGAATGTATGGTTGAAAAAGTAAAGAAAAGTTACGAAACTATGTGCAAAATTATTTAGTAAATGTGTGGTTGAAAATGAGTTTAAGTGAGAACTGATTTTAAGAAAATCAAAACTATACGGACCCTCAAATGGTTCAAAGACAGGGTAATTTGGGGTAACGAGTTTTTTGCCAGGTGTAAGATGTTATCCATTGATTACATTTAACAAATTAAAGGATATCACCAAGCTTGAGAATTTTCAGTGATCTGAACACCCTCCACTCTATTCCCATGAAAGAGCATGTCCAAATTCAGAGCAAATACAAAGTTTAATTAGAAATGTTTAATTCTTCTACAGCATTATCTCCACGCGCTACCTTGTACAAGAAAGAAATCATAAATCAAAATAAGCTGCGCTTAAAGTGCATATTGTTCTCTGAGCAAACATGCGATTGCATCGAGTCACCATACTGTGATCATAGCTGAGCCTTACAGCTATACCATAAAAAGGAAAACTTTACATTCTAAGGTAATTTTGAAAGAAACAGAAACCAATTCCCTCCAGAGCCATGATTGCTACAGACCTAACAAAATAAATAGACATTCATCTAACACGTCTCAAAGGACTCTCCTCGAGAGTATATGGCATCTTTACATGGATAATTTTTTAATTATTTGGTTATTTCTAGAGTAAAAAAAAGAAATCTACTTGCATTCAGATTGCAAATTCTTCCCAAGAAGCATATACTGTCACTGAGACAGACTACCATGATTGTGGACAAAGCATCACCGATACACTACAAAGTAATATTTAAGTCGACTATGAAAGAAACGGAGGAAGTGACTACAGAGATACTGATGCAAGGGAGCCAAGATTACAGTGGACATGGAGTTAAGCATTCACAAACATCAGAAATCTATGACAGCCTTCCTAAAGGGTAGAATATTGACATGTTTACCTGGATAAGATTAACTGTTTGCTTGATCATCCATCCCAACAGAACTATGGCTATCAGAGTTGCGTATACCCAACTTTGAGATCGGAAGATTCACTAGAACCTGAAGAGAAAACAGTCAAGAAACAAGCTCCGAAAAATTCCACAAGACAGGACAAAAACAACACCAAGAAAACAAGAGGCTTACATCAGTCAAATTCTCTGTTGGCTTCTTTGCTAATAGAAATAAAATAATGTAAAGAACCTGTACATCAAATTACCTAAATCAGTTGACTAGATGTAAAGATCAGTTGAATTAGAAGGATTCAGAGAGAAATTTACCTCACAGGAGACGCAACAGTAACCCATAAACTTGCGATTTCCATAGTAAGCCCTGAAAAGCCAACTGCTACTGTCCTTTACACGACGCTCTTCCGATCTAGTTTTGCCTACCAAGAATGAACTGGAACATAAAATAGGTGAAAGTAAGTCTAACATAAAGGAAGATCCAAGAGAAATAGACATGGATAAAAATTTTCTACAATTAAGATACCCACTACCAAGGATCTCTACAGCTATACGTAGTTTCTCAGGTTAGAGGACCTCTACAGTTATTACGTTGTTTCTCAGGTTAGAAATTCTATAGAAATATAGAGATAGTGCATAGTAATATTACCTGTACATTTGCAACCAGTGGCTGGCAATATCTAGAGCAAGCAATGACAAGAAAGCAAAGCCAGGCCTGGAAGAAATTGGGAAGAGAACCTCAAATATGCAGTTGATTGGCACAACAGTAATTAATATGAATATAAGTTACAGCAGCTAACCGGTAAACTTGGGAGAGTATCACCAGCAGAGAGGCAGTGCTTATCCTGGTAAACAAAACACAAATTTAAGGTTGAAAGTGTAGGCAAAAAGAATGTCGAATTTCAACGTCCTAATTTAGATAAATAAATGTTGCTGATAATGAGAAATTTAAATGCTAGGTTACCTGTCTGTAACCATGTCCAGAACAGCTCCAAAGGTTGAAACTGAAATCAACAAAGCAAATCAATTTATTACACATATATGCAACGCTTTTTTTTTTTTTTTTTTTT